>OZ018332.1:40164526-40442026 GCA_963969495.1 Ceratothoa steindachneri | reverse complement strand
ATTGAAAAAGATGCAGAAACCATGCATTGCAGACTATAAATCCATACAGTACAAGGATGAAAAATTTAACATGAATGAGCATACAGATGAGAAACCAGAATTCTTTAAAGGTAAGAGAAAGGGAGACGAAGACCAAGATCAAGGAGATGAGAGGAATAACAGCTGGGAGTCGATACCATGTATCCAGATTAGAGGGATCTTCTTATGCACTCACGATCAAGCAACCAAACTAAATAATGCCTGACCAAAACTAATACTTTGTGTACAAATATACTTGTTTCATCTCCGCTGTATATGCTTTTAGAAAAACGTACTCTTTGCTTCATCTAGCAGCTCATCTTCATCAAATTCATCGTATGATTCCTCATCATCCAGGATGTCTTCATCCACTTCAAAATCATCATCATCTTCAGAATGGTGATCACCATTCATGAGTTCTGAAAAATGAGGATAGTGGTTATCTCTATCGATGCTTGACTGGAGGAACGTGAGCTGGGTTTAGACCTAGGTATGCGAATTTCCCTATGCGGCAGGTGATACAGACATGAGACAGGTTAGTGTTAAACGACATTGTTCACGTGTGGGAATCAAGAGCAACCCGTTTGTCAATGCACCACACAGAAAGACTTGTCTACCAAAGTGTTGTGATAAAGAATTTCAACCTCTTATTTTTTTTTACCCAGGCAATGTTGGGCACATGATTCAGCTTGGTATATTATGATAGGGAGTGTGTGCGACTCATGGACGGCTATACCAGTCATGCACCTTCTAATTAAGCTAGGCGGGGACAGTTGGCTGTGCAATATTTATCCATGTACACACTATCTATTCAAAACTATCCACTATCAATCCCCCATCTTCATACACCCCATCAGAATTTTTACATGCACAATTATTTCCCATAGTTCTTACATGATTTATGACCGTTACCCAGAGAATGGCACTATTAATGGATTCGTCAGGCAACGTTCCATTTTGAAATGCTTACAACACAGACCCATTCCATAAAACAATCAACAGCAAAATAAGTGGATAGAGGGATGGGTGGAATGCATCATCAGGTTCCCCAGACCTGAACCAAGTGGAAATATACTCTGAACAGCCCTTCTTAACAGAGGGGCATACGATTATAGACAAACGACTTAGCCTAGCCCCATAGGGATGATCCTGCTGTGGAGAAGTTTTACTAGGTTAGGGGGGGGGGGGGTAAGTCATCATCCAATTTTTCAATCAGTCACCCATTTGACTACTCTTACAACCCTCAACCCATCTCAATTCAATCGAGGACTCCTTGCAGACCATTAAAGAACTGCACATCTGAGTTTTACTTCTAACATTATAGTGCTACACATAACCAAGCTCACATTCATACCTAACCATTGCATTATGAGGGTCATTTCCCTTTTGAGTGTTGGCTACACAACGAGCATCTGCAATTTAAACTAACCACCACATTCCAGTGATATGGATTAGACAATGGATCATTCCATGTCAAATCACCCAGGTGCTCCATGTTGGCCTTTAATCAATATCAAATGTATCTTATGGGATGTAATGATAAAGACCCAAGTTTCATTCCAATATTCCATGCAGTTTCAAGTTATGGTCCTTTTAATTTGGAGTGCCACTCTTAATTCCTCTTGTGAAATTGTGACCAACTTTGACTTTTGATGTTTGGTTATTTAATTTAGCATTCAATGAGGCACATTAGTAAAAGTATAGGCACTAACCTGATAACGAACTGAAAACTCCAGTCTTGGCTTTTTTAGCACTAAGGGTATCTTGTGGTTGTTTCCTTTTCTGGTTCACAGGTGTATTTTTGGCGGATTTCGATTTTTTTGCCTCATTTTGAGATACCTGCTGCACCCATTCTAATGCATCTACCCTCCTCTTGCCATCGGAATCTGCTCCTGGAAGGATAATAAAATTAAACTTTGTACTCTGCTGCAAATGTGGAAGGCACTGATATTCTAAATTCCTTTTCTACCCTATTTAATCACAACGATATCTATACCAACCTTTTGAAATAACTTATTTAACATCAATACAGTGTTCGTCCCTTGGCATTATAAAGTAAGATCCAGCTCAAGCACACAATATTGACCCAGAACACTCCTCATTCACATCTTGTATGCATAACATGATTCAACTTTTTTGCTCATTACTATGTACTCTTCGAGTACCTAACATAGATGTAAAATGGTTCATGTGCTGGCACCTCTCAATAAGTGAATAATGATTTTAAAGAAAATGAAATGAAAACACACTGAACACAATAGGCTCACCTTCATCACTATCTTCATCCTCAAATCCAAGATCATCAGCATCAGTCAAATAATAGCCAGTAAGGTAGACACCTCCACTTGCACCACGAAGAGAAAAGCAAAGTTTGTCCTCTTCGCAAAATTGCAAATCAAGTGGAACTTGCAAAATATTGTGATCAGCACTCAAGTTACAGAGGACATGTTCTTGTCCCTGGTTTTCAAATATTACCTGGAAAATTAGACAAAATTCAATTATACATTAACAGTCCAATGCTCCCATCAGTAAACAAAGACCTTTCACGACAAGGAAAGGTAAAATAACTATGGGTATGGAACAACCTTGTTTCATTAGTCAAATGGACAACTTGTGGGCAATTTAAGACAAAGGGCAAAAAAGATAACGGGAGAACTTAATTAGTGGAACAGACAGTATAGAGACCTCCTTGGGGGTTTTTCTTTTAGGGTATGGACTGCAGGGTCTTCAGTGATTTACTCTATACTCCTGAAGGGACCAGACCCATTGTATTTTAGGAGAATAGAAAGGTGACAAAAAAGCGCAGGATATTTGTGAGCAATGAGGTCAAAAGGAGATGGTGAAAATACTTTGGTGTTGTATAATGTGGGTATGGATGAAGCTAAGATAAATAGAGTGGATACATGGGTGCATATTGGGTGGTGTCTCAAGTATGGAAGAGAGAAGCATGATAAAAAGTGGGTTGTTATCGAATGGGTCTGGTGGCATGTTTGAAGTGCTGTAATAGTGTGAAGAGTATGTTGGAAATAAGGCGCTCATCAGGGTGAAAGCCAAAGTGAGTGGAGTAGTGGGCAAGACAAGGTTGTGATGTAATAAATGTATATTGCTTTTTATGGATAGAATCTATGTTGTTTAAGCTGATGACCTTGTATGGATTGGTGAAAGGAATTTGGGTAAAGGTTGAATGTAGCTTTTGACAGGGGGTGTAAGATGAAGGGCGAATGTATATAAGAGACCATGGATTTTAAAAAGCGAGGATGGGGCATTATTTTTTTTTTTTTTACAAGTATTTATTTGGGCAACTGCTAACATGGGGCATATATCATCATAATTCAGCCAACCCCAAAACTAGGCATTAAAAAAGATCAGGCTAACAGGGGACTATAGGATGCACAAGTACCCAAAAATTAAAATGAAGAGCCCCCTCCTAAAAGTCTATTATGTGTCACAAGGATGGGGAGGGGGGAGATAGCTAAGGTAACCCTTGAAAAAAATGGAGTGTGAATTTTTCTTTCAGAATTTAATGAGAGTGCAATAAGGCTGCATCATGCAGAAAATAAAGATCTGTACAGAAACTAGTGAAAGTTGAAGTGAAAATAGTGCAAGATATATACCAACATCTCAGATAGTAGACATTGATGGAGAGATGATAGAAAACTAGTCATTGTGGCAGGCTACAGATCGAAAGGAAGTGGCATTCCTCCAAGAGCCACGTGAGAAAACTAGGCCATTTCTAGCCTAAATTCCCGGAATGAGCAACCGGCAGTGCAGCAAATTTGAATGAGAAAATGAAGCCTTCCACAAAGGTTATTTATCGCCTCCCACCCAAAGTCTGCTATTGCATGCATAGAGCACAAGAAGTTGGAGGAAAATAATGAAGCTGTTTCAAGTCCCTGAAGAGGAGATAGGGCCTAGGTAAAGTGTTAGGTGGGGCAGATGTCAGGTAATGATGGAAAACAACAGAGCAGTATAAAGCACAGCTGCATCCCCAGCCCTGATTCATGCCTGTGTTATGAAATCATTGTAGGAGGGAGGGAGAAGGATGCAGCTCTAAAGGCAAACAAAAGGGAAATCAGGGAAAAGGCCAACACAACACAATTATCAGTCAACAGCAATTCCATTGCTGCAGTGTCCTGAATTTATTTAAAGAGCTGTATGGGACCTTAAGGGGATGAAGACCCTGACTGGAATAGCGATACAACTAGGTAAAATGCACTGCTGCCTTCCATAGTATTATGCATTACTTCTATATTAGATCTTCCACAGCTAGTAGGGTAGCCTTGGTGCACCTCTTACAGCCTGAGGCAAGGGCAGGGAGCCCAAGCTACCATATGCTAGCCTTCTTTCAAGGGGTTGACAAACAATAGGGAAAGTCCTTCCAATGAACTGCAGCATTTAGTGATAAGATGATAAATGGTTATTGCATTGATGGTTTCCCCCCCAAGTGCCTTTGAATGGCTAAATGAGGCTTCTACCACTAGATGGTGCCACCCAGCACCAAATCTATTAGCATATTCGAAATCTGCAGGGTGAATAACCATATATCCCATGGGTTATTTTATGGCTCTAAATGGGTACAATTGAATTCTACTCCTTTTGGGAAAAAAAGGACTATGACGTGGAGCTTTGCCACAGGTAAAAAATAGAGGCTAGTTTCAATGCCACCACCTTGTTTGCCTGGGTCAACATTCTCTGGGCTTTAATCATGAATAGTGGGAAAATGCTACCTCTAGGGTATTCAGCGCACTGAGTTGCTATAAATCATAATCTTGTCTCAGAATCAAAAACAAACCAGGTCAGAACCTATCCAGCTTCATACAAGGGGGAGAAGGCATGAGAGCAAACCCCCTCTTCAGATTTAGAGCCATCTATGTAGACTGCTGACATAACTGCAGTATGTTCGCAAAAATACAAATAATACTCACAGTACTATAAATACTTTTGGAGCAGAGATGAAGCAATCAAAATTGAGGTAGTGCCATCCACAGGGCTGGGAGCCAATAAAGTGGTTAATAATACTGAAAAAGTGAGTTGTTTTGCAACCAAAAAAAGTGAGCAAGTGACTACATTATTTAACTACCATATTTTTTAAAAAATTTAAGTAAAAACTTTTCTTTTATGTGTTCCAACCACGTATGGCCAGTTAAGATCAAAATAGAATGTAAGTAAATTGAATAAAAAATTTTTTTGAAAAAGTTTAAACAGATAAAATTAATCCATTCTATTAATTTAACCATGGATAGGAATGGCCTGGTATGTTTTACTTAATAAATTTTAAAAAGTTAAGATATTACAGTTACAAACAAGTTGTTTTCTGCTTGTTAGAAAAAAAATTATGATTAAAGAATTATGCTTTTTTTTTAATTTTTGCACTGAATTCAATTTACACATTTTCTTCACTTCTTATTCATTTTTTCTAACCCTTCTAGCATCGCCTGTGCAACAACGACATCTGTTATTATTTTTCACTGCTTTTTTTCAATTTTTCCTGTGACTCAAAGGAGTGTCAGTGTGCTGGCAGCCTTTCTTTTCAAAACATTCTTTTAGTTTTTCTAAAGCTGCTCCTTCCATTTTTTTTTATTTTCTATTTCTTCCTTTTCTTTTAATTCTTGTTCTTGAAGGAGTAGCTTTTCTTCTATGTAAGCCTGATATCTTATGTGAGCAGAATAGGCTCTATTTAGCAATTCCTTACCAAGTGGAACTTCTGGCTTATTTTCATAAATAGATAAACCATTTAAAGTTCTGACACATTGAAGCTAAAATTCTACCACAAGCAGAAATCATTCTTTCTATGTCTGCATTTCCATGCAAAACACAAAGAAGAGCCTTCACAACAGTAGACAAATTTTTGTAGATGACTCACCTTATATCATTTATACGAAAAATGTATTGTTTCCAGTATTCTTCTATCCTTTTTTTTAACTCATCTTTACTTCAGTGTCATCATTCTTGTAAACTTTCCATTCATCTTCCAAACCTTTGCTACTTTTATTACATCTAATTGTTTTAGCAATCTTTAGCAGATGGTTGCAAAAACTGCAAGTATTTATAAATTCAAAGATACTACTTGTTCTTATCAAATGTTCACAAGCTGCATCATAATGTAAACTAACTTTGTTTAGTATTTTGTTTTCTCATCCTTTATTTCTGCTAATCTTTGTTCCACACTAATTGGTAGAATAATGTCTCAATTATGTGGGTTCCCATGTCGTGTTCCATGTTCCCCACCTCAGATTTTGATGAAATTTGGTACACAAGTTAGTACTTGGCTAAAACATACATGTGCATAATTTCAGTTTTGTAGCTGCTATAGTTTCCAAGATACAATACCCGTTTTTACTCAAAATTTGGAACCGGGACTGGCAGTTTCACTTGTTGCTTTACCTATGAAATAGGAAGCAAGTGTTTCGATAGTACACCTTTTGGAGCATTAACATTAGAAGAACACCCACAGTTTTAGTTGCAGCTTTGCTTTTTGCTTCTTTATATGCTTCTCTGTCAATGAATGTTGTTCCACAGCCCAAAATACCCTTTTTTTTCCATAGATATTACTGAAGAGCAAATTGTACACAATATTTTCACAAGACTTTTTTGACAGCAAATTGAAATTTGATGTCTCTAAAAGTCATCTTTTTTTTTCAAACCAAGTATTGTTAACAGAACACTACCATTTTGTAAGTATAATAAACAAAGTGTAAATAAACTAGAGATTTAAATAATTATATAAACTTCATCAGTCAGAATGTATATATATCTGATGAGTATCAACTCAGCTTTACTATTTCTCTTCTAGAGAAACTTTTAAAATATATGTATGCAAGGAATAAATTACTAATGAAATCCATTCTGGTTCATCATGATGGGATGAAATGAAAGAGAGGCGGGACAGTAATATGATACCTTAGGGGAAGATAAGAGGAAGTTGATTATAATAGGGTAGAATAATAATTAATCAGAAGGGTGGACGTGAAAATCGCTCCAACCTTCTACCCTAGAAGTGAAAATCCTGTATAATATACCAGCACTAAATCATGATTCCCTTGAGATATCCAAAAGCACGAAAACCAATGAATATACCTAATATATTTTTAAAAAATAATCTTTTCTAATTTATTCATGCATCAAAAAAGGATAAAATGAAGGCTAATAATGTTACGAAAAGCGAGTAATTATTTTAGATAGTGATTAAATGAGCAAGATTGAAAAAAGTGAGTCACTCCCAGCACTGTATCAAGGGTGGCTCAGTGGTATAAGCAGGGGCAAAATGGCCCAGGCTGCAACAGGCTCGCAAAGGATAACCTAAACCCAGAAGACTTAGGGTATGTTTAACAGCACAAAAAAGATTAGGAGGATCCTTAATTATACCCAATTTTCATACATCCCTCTGCAGGGTTAGAATGCATTATTCAAAATAAATCCTGAAATATGTTTAAATGAAAGGCTGATAGTAATCTTATAAATTGTTTAGCTTAACCCATTAAAATTTCTGCGAAGAGATATGCTCACTTTAAACAATTTTTCCGAAGTAGCAATTTATTGCAGGCCCCTTTCCATAAAGTGCTCTTAATGAATTAGATTCTTTAATTCTATAATATATTATATGAAATAGGCATGGTTGTGAAAAGGCCAAAACTTACAGAAATAACGCCCTTCTTATATTCTGACTGAAAGTCTAGAGCTGCAGCTGAAATACGGAATGCTTGATTGACTACTGTGGAATAATTCAGACCATTGGTCAATTTGAGTCCTGAAAAAATGAATAGAAGATTAAAACAAAGAAAAAATCTCTCCTGATATTTTTATTATTATTTTGAGAGCCCATCTGACAACTGCCTACTAAGGCAAAAATTCTAGGACTGACATCACAGCCTACTACTGGGTAGATTAAAAAAACAAGATAAAAAAAGGAAAGGCTAAGCACAGGCTAAACAAAAACCCAATAAGAGAAAAGAAAGCAAAAAGTCAAGTCCTTCAGCTACCAAACAACATGCTTGGAATGCTGGTGGAGCATCCTAGGTAGAGGAAGGAAAAAAAAACAAAGATGTTGAATGCAGATCAATTATGAAAGCCTTAGCAATTTCTTTTCCAAGCTACGAGGGGCGGTCAGTAAGTTTTGCGAATCGGTAGGGCAAAACACAGGAAGGGGGATGGCTGTTTGTGGGGGTGTTAGGACAAGTTATGACAAGTCAGGAGCTGTAGCCGCATGCTCCTCCTGCTCCTGCCTCATCTATTTAAGAAGCAGTAGATGATCGCAGATCATCAGTCACAAATTTTTCAACAATGATGAAGGTTGGGCACTGAGCAGATCAAATTTTTGACTAAGGAAGGCAAGAATGCAAAAGAGATCCATGAACGCATGGTTGCAGTGTATACCGACACTGCCCCTTCCTATGCAACCATTGCTCGCTGGAATAGGGAGTTCCACCATGGTCGTGAATCCCTTGAAGATGACCCCTGTCCAGGACACCCATCAAATGTGAAGTGTTATCAACATCATCCACAACAATTTGGCCATGACCAAGGTCTCTGCCTGTTGGGTCCCTAGAAACCTCACACCCCATATCGACTTAACGTCGTCAAAGTCCACAAGGCCAGAGTTGCACAAGCTGCCCTGTGCGAGTGCGGATTCGAAGAGCTCAACCATCCCCCCCCCCCTACAGTCCAGATCTGGTCCCTGGCGACTACTTTTTATTCCGCCACTCAAGGCTGCACTGCGTGGACGCCGGTTTGGGGACGATGAAGATGTCCAGCTCGCCATCCAAGAGTGGATTGAACAGCAGTCGGGAGATTTCTGGTTGTCGGGAATTCGAAGCCTCAGGGACAAGGGGCGCAAGTGCATTGAAGTCGAGGGTAGTTATATTGAAAAATTATAAAACACCTTTCCTCATATCTCATTTCCTTATATCCGAATTGCAAAACTTATTGACCGCTCCTCGTACACTAATTAAAAAATAATCCACATATAAACCTACTAAAGATCAAAAAACAGTTACAAGTTTTGCAACCCAGTAGAAAATACTACATAGGGAACAATAATTTTTGCCTAACTTAGATCAGACCACAACTATTCTTCAAGCCCAGAATAAGCCTTGTCCCACACCAAACTGCATCAGATGTATCCTAGAGCCAAATGAGACTAAACACCTATTCAAGTGCAAAAACTTTAGACAAGTACAAAGCACTCAGTTGTGGAACTATGCAGGGGAAGTCCTTGAATCAAATCTCAGCACATGCCACAAAATCTTGTTACTTATCCTATCTATGATTTGGGCACCTTTCAGAGGGTCTGGGTGATAAAGATGTTCACAAAAGAGCCACCACAACCCTAAGTTACATAGTGGATGTGGATGGTGGTCAGAGATGGTTCTCCAAAACAAGTCAGAAAAGCCAGATCATGGATGACCCCATTGATAGGACTTGACAGGTGCACATGGCAAACAGCAAAGAAGTTAGTATTGGCAGTACAGCCTAAGAGAAACATTACTTTTATCATGTCAATAGACAAAAATTCAACAAGATAAAACAAATAAAAAAAACTAATGACTAAAATACTTACCCCAAAATGATGCAGCATCTTGATTTTTTGCCATTATTAATTTTATTCAAATTTAAAAGGTTTTTTTAATGTAGAGCAATTTTTAAAAACCTGAGAAGAAGAAACGTTTAGTGAATATATTAAACTATAAACTAGCAAAGCTAAAATAAACTAGTTCATGTTTTGTTTTTTGTTTTTTTAAAGGGCTATATGGCGACTGCCCACTTAGGCATACGTCGCCGTAAACAAACAGCCTAGTTCTAGGCTACTTTAAAAATTTTGAACAGGAAACAACAATAAAAAGAAATAAAAATAACAACAACATAAACAACTAAACCTAGTTAAATGAAAGGGAGAAGGCCGGCCTCCCCCAAATAGTCAACAAGTCCACCAGTCAATGTGCACTCACTTGTCCTAGTACAAAGGACAGGCGGTAGCGACCGCGACCATCCCGGTACCAGGATGGTTAACATGCTTGACGATCACCCAGACAGGGACATTCTCGGGGACGACCCAGTCGTGCCAATAGGGCGCAGGCGAGCGCTCTATCAAATCGCAATGCACCACACGAGTGTGTCCGATTCAGCGACGACAAAAAGCGACCTGAAGCCGGCGCGGCATTGGGGGATAGGTCCTTGGGAACAGTCGCGGCGCAATGGCAGGCAACTTTAAGTTCCCTTCGACCGTCTTCCATCTTCTTTGCCAAACAGTCCGAAGAGCTGCCCATATTCCTGCCATGTAGTCGGTGTGAGGAAGAGCGAAACGCTGGTCCGGTCGCAGAGTTTTCACGGACTCTTTGGCGCACTCAGTCCCTGCAATTCCTACATGTCCAGGAACCCAGCAGAAGATAATCTCGACATCCGCACGGCTTGCCAAAACCATGGCATCACGGATATCATGAACCAGGGGAGGCAGAGACTCCAATGCCCCGAGAGCACTCAGGGCACTTTGTGAGTCGCTATAGAACACAATCCGGTCTCCGAACCGGGCACGTCGTGTAATCTCCCGTACCGAGTGGTGTATTGCCACCAGCTCGGCCGTGAAGACAGACGCAGCGCCTGGTAGAGCCCCGCTGACTTCAAACAGAGGGGATACGGCGTGGAAGCCAACCCCCTCTTCAGACTTGGAGCCATCCATATACACTGGCACGGTTCCAGCGTGACACGGTGTGCTCCAAAAAGGTCAAACGCAATACTCCCGCCGCTGTAAAAGCTTTGGTAGCAGAGGGGTGGCGAAAAATAGCCAAATGTGGTACCCTACAGGGTGGCGTCCTGGGCAGAACCAGGATCGCCACCACTCCGAGAGCTATACCAAGCTCTCGAAGGAGTTTCTTGGCCCTAAACCCAAAGGGCTTAGGGTATGACTGGCGTCTCTCGACGGCATAGGCACCATCGAGATCAGCTGCGGATGCAGTGAGAGCTGTTGGCGAATGGGGGAGGCGCCGGGCTCGCGCGTACAGGAGAGTGATGCACTGCACGCGGCGCAGAGCGAGTGGCATCTCCCCAGCATCGACCAACAGGCTCTCAATGGGGGAAGTGCGGAAGGCACCGGTCGCAAGGCGAAAGCCAGTGTGGTGGATCGAATCCACCTTCCGCAATAAACGCTCGGCTGTCGATGCATAAAATTGCATGCATAGTCGAGCTTAGAACGAACAAAGGATCAATATAAAGTAGGACGGTAGCCATATCAGCGCTGAATGTCACGGAACGAAGAATATCCATGGCGCGGGTACAAGAGACCCTTAGGCTACCAATATCAGCCTCCAAGGTGAGGCGTTGGTCGAATACAACAAGACTAAGGAAACGGTGCGACTCAACCACATCCAGGCGTACACCCATTAAGAAACAAATCTGGGTCGGGGTGGAGCCGTGGATATCGGCAGAAATGCACCAAAGAAAACCGAAACCTGTGCGCTTCGGCATAGCGAGAGACGCGGTTCAATGCCTGTTGGAGTCGAAGCTCCAGAGTTGGAAACTTAGCCGCGCGAAAAGAGATCGAAAAGTCGTCCACGTAGAGCTTAGCGAAAACATCTTCCGGCAGCACCGAGTTGAAGCCGTTGATGCTCAGGGCAGAGTAACACCGAGGACACTTCCCTGCGGGACACCCTCTTCCTGCTCCTTTGGGCCGGATAGAGCTCCCCCCCCACCCGTACGCGGAATCGACGATCTCGCAAAAATTCAGATATAAAGACTAGGAGGCGTCCCCTCGCCCCCATCGTGTGGAGTCTACATGATACCGTATCGCCAGATCGAAAAAGACCGTGGGGTAGTGCTGTCTACGAAGGAAAGCCTCGCAGACGGCATTTTCCCGTCGGAGCAGAGCATCCGACGTGGAGTAGAACTTGCGGAAGCCGCACTGTGCAGACAGATGGCTACCGCTGTCCAGGAAAAAGGTTAGTCTAACATTTACCAATTTCTCCATCAACTTGCACACGCACAGGGTTATAGAGATTGGGCGGAAACCGGTCGGAGTAGTGATCTCTCCCCGGTTTGCTAAAGGCGAGCACAGTAGTGATTCGCCAGGAATCTGGAAGAAGACCCTCCACCCAGATCCTGTTGAACAAATCTAACAAATGCCATGCCTCGAACACCCAGGTGTCGAAGCATGGCGTACGGGACATCGTCCGGACTATGGGCGGTGTCCGCGCACGAAGCGAGAGCGGAGTGCAACTCACTCTCAGTAAACCTGTCATTGAAGGGTTCTCCGCCTCTCGAGGTAAAGTCCAGCCGGCGGCCTTCCGCGACATGACGACGTGCATTGAATGCTGGCGGAGCAGCATCCCGGCTAGAGAATGCGGAAAAAGCGGTCTCGAAGGATTCCGAGATTGCGGTCCCATTCTCCTGGAGAACGGGAGGGGAATTCTGAGAGAACTTGGCCCGAATCCTTTTGACTCGCTTCCACACCTCAGCTAAAGGGGCTTCCTGTTAAGTGAAGACACGTATGCCCGCCAAGAAGAGCGGCGGGCATTCTTCGAAATATACTGGAACCTTGCAAAACGGCCAGACGTCCTAGGAATAGTAGTCAGGCCCACGGCGATGAGTTTGCCGGATAAGAACTCAACGGCCTCATCTACCGACCTAAACTCCTCGACTGAGATAGAGAATTCAGTCATATCATGAAATGTAGGCCACCACGCCAGCGCCAAACACCACTGAGGTGGGATCTCGGGCGGCAGTTGCCCTGAAAATTATATTTGAATGGGAAAGTGATCACTACCATGGAGGTTATCGACCACCCCCCAATCAAAATCAGGCTGTGAATCGGAAGAGCACAAAAATAGGTCAAGGCAAGAAAATGAAGTGGTTCTCAGACAGTGATGCGTAAACTCATCCACATTTAGGACACCCAACTCAAGCTCTTCGATCAGATTGGCAAGGACTTGTCCCCTGGGATTTATGGAGTAATCTCCCCAGAGAGGATGCCTGCCATTCAGATCTCCAAGCAAGAGATAAGGCCTCAGCACTCAGCCACCGTGCCACGATGCGGCGGAACTCCCCGCATCCAAGTCGGCTGACAGGGGAATGTACGCAGAAATGATAGTATACCTCCTATCGAGGTGCAGCTGCACAGCCACTGCCTGAAAGGAGGTATCTAAAGAGAAAGGAAGAATGGAGAAATCATGCCGGGTGTAAACCGCGCATCCCCCAGCCGGCCATCCCGCGGTGGTGGGGTCACAAGACCCTTATAGCGCGGAGACGCTGGGGCCCTCCTCGAACTTAAGACCCTCACAGGAATGGCGCTACACTTCCCAGGGGCAGAACCCCGGGCGCTGTTGGCCGGACAAAGCGCTGAAGGATCCATGTGACTTTTCCTCCCTCAGCCTTGAAACCTTAGGCGGGCGTTGTGGCTTTGGAGGCGGGGGGGCCCTCTTTTCGAGGAACCACCGTCTCCGAGCCACTCGCTCCACCTCGGGGCGTGGGCGAAGGAGCCGAAGCTCCTTTGTTGCTGTCCTCCTTTCGGCGAAGAGCTTTAGGAACCCTGGAAGATGGCCTAGCAAACATCTTCAGGGGTGTTGCCTCCTGTGCATCTAACGACTCGGAGGCGCGTGGCCGTTTTGCCTCACGGAAAACGGTCATGCTGGGGGAAGAGGGGGCAGCCCTGGTCTTGCCGGGGCTGGGTGTGAACCCTTTTTGCCGCCAGCTTTACCAGGGGAGCACCCGGGTTGAGTAGAGCCAGCAGAAGGGCTCCGAATGAGCGCGGAAACAACCGTGCTCATTGGCCTGGATGATCCAGGAGCAGACGGTGCCTTTCTAATTATTGAGGCATATGATGTCTCAGTAAGAGATGGGCGCGCCAGGACCAAGTCCTTAGCCTCGCGGAAATAAAGTCGATCCTGGGCCTGAACGGCCAGGATTTCTTTCTCAAGGAGATATGCACCACATTGCTTCGAAGAAGCGGGGTGCGGCTCTCCACCATTGACACACTTGGCCACACACGATTTAGACTTATCGTGCGCGGCCTTGGAGCAATTTAGACCAGCTTTGGGTGACCCCGACTTTGTACATCTACATGAGCGATTCGTATGGCCGAAGCGGTGACAGTAATAGCACCGCCACGGAAGTGGCACAAATTCCTTCACGCTGTAGCGGTACCAACTCGGGAAGCTTGTCACAGTCAAACGTGACGAGAGTGTAGGGGTGGGTCTCGAGGCCCCATGGTCGGCCAGTTCTAGGGTGATGTCCTCAATGGAGTAGTCAACAAGTTCATGGTAGAGTGTGGCGTCACACTCACTGGGGTGCCATGAAGTGTTCAAAGAGCACTTATCTTGGCCGCCTCGGCGGGATTCACCGCATTTGCCAGAAGGCTCCAGTCCGAGAAATCGGTCACCTTCGTCTATCTACCAATTGCACTAGCTAATCCTCTCCTCTGATCGATCATGTTGCCATCAGTGGAGCGAATTACGAGGAAGCATTTGAAGCCAGCAGGCTCGAAAATGCCAGGTAACCTCTGAATCAGGGGCCCTGATGTCATCGAGGCTCCGCCCTGTGCACTTTTCGTGGAGGGGCCGGATGTGCCGATCTTGGGGAGATATGATTGAGCTTTTTAAAATCTTTTCTGGGATGGATAAATTGGATTTCAGCAAGTTATTTGAGTTACAAGGTAGTAATAGAACTAGAGGTCACCACTTTAAGATGAAAAAACAGAGGGGCAGACTAGATGTTAGAAAATATATTTATACTAACAGAGTGGTGGTTTATTGGAATAGTTTGCCACCTGAGACTATAGACAGCCCAAATTTGAATGTTTTCAAGCGCAGATTAGATGATTATATGGAGATGGAGGGTTAACTTCTTACTTTTTGGTATGGGGATATGTTTCTTGACTCATTCCTGTGGATGCAGTTTCTTTTTATTGTATATTTTGGGGGACTTTGATTGTGTTTTTGAAAGACTCCTATGGAGGCTTTAAATTATATATTGTAGATGCATGGTTGGACATTCCTATGGACATTTAAGTCGCTAATCTACATATTTACTGGAATAAATATTATGGGAATGCGAGTGGGAAAACTCAGGGTATGGATCTTCAGAATTACCCTTGGTAAATATGTAGATTGGCGGCTCGAACAATGGGACATACTATTTCATCCATGTTCGAAAATGTTTCACATTTTTGGAGTAAATTTAAGAGGATGACTTGTGTGGGGGTAAACACAATGAGGAACCACCCTACGATGATCCTGAGTTTCAATCAATGGCGGGGGGTCTGGGGGGGCACAGCTCACAGTACATAATCCTAATTATTTATAGAATAATGTTCTAACTTTTACAGAAGCGAATGATTTAATCAAAAATGGCATAAGTAAACAGCGTTTTTTGTTTTAGTTTGAGGCAATTTTTTTTTACAAAAAAATGGCCTCTGCTATATTTCGAATAGGACTCAAACAGCATGAATATTCAGGCAGGGGTGAACGAAATAAACACAAAAATCCACTTTTTTGGCTGAGCAGCTAATCTACATATTTACCTGGATCTTCAGGTTTACCAATTGTAGCATTAGCTTCCAATCAGAGGCCCTATAGTGAGCTATCCCTTCCTACCTTATTTTCGCAGTCCATAGAATTTAAATTAACATAACATAATTTCACAATATAATACAATATAATATAACAGATGACAAAGCCACAAGGGACCATCATAGGTAATCCGAGTCAAACGGCCTATTTTAAGGCATCCAAAGTCCAAAGAAAACTACATCCAGAGGATTGCGTCCAGAAACAAGGGTATCACCAATCAAGGTTTGTCAAGAAATAAATCATGCAGCTATAGATATATACAAACAATATTAATATAGGTAATTGTGTAGATGATGGCCGGATCCTAGGTCTAGCTTTTTGGGGGCTATTTTGGGCTACTTTTCATTGTTATTTTTTTATAAATGAAATCGAAGAATTTTATGGCGATTGAAACTCAGGGTCATCGCAGTGTTATCCCCGTGACACGCCGTAACCAACAACCATCTGGCCATCGTCTACACAATTACCTTAATATATACAAACTTAGGAACCATCACAACCTTCCCTCCCCATAAACTCATCCAACATACTCTTAAATACATTTAAATTTGGACTACCTAGCACCCTCCGCGGCAATTTGTTCCAGAAGTCTACCACTCTATTGGTGGAAAAATATTTTCTTAAATATGTAGACGAGCGGCCAGGCCGGAAAAAATTATTTTGTATAAATATTATCGTTCACCCATTTCTGAATATTCATGGCGTTTGAGTCATCTGACATCATACCTCACCCCCAACCCCTATTATAATTTACAAAACGATTAAAGGCGCTGACATGATATAAGTTAGAGCATTAACCTCGGTAAAAGTCACAAGAATATAAAAATTAGGATTATATACTGGGGGGCTGTGCCCCCAGACCCCCCAATTTAATGAAACTCAGGATCATCATAGTGCGGTCAACGCATCGTGTTTACCCCCCCACAAGCCATCCCCTATAAATGTACTCCAAAAATGTGAAACATTTTGGAACACGGACAAAATAGTACATCTTATCAGCCAGGCCACTCGTCTACATATTTACCAAAATATTTTCTTAAATCCAACCTACACCCTTGCTTTTTAATTTTCAAGTGGTGACCCCTAGTCCGATTTCCATCATCTAACTCAAAAAAATTGCTAACATCCAATTTATCTATCCCGGAAAAAATTTTAAAGAGCTCAATCATATCCCCTCTCATACACCTCCTTTCGAACGAGAACATATCCCAATCATTATTAATTTATGAACTAGTCTCCTATGTGGTACCTTATCAAATGCTTTACTAAAATCCAAGTAAATTACATCTACATTCTCTCCCTTATCTACTTAACATAACATAACATAATTACACGGATGACAAAAGCCACAAGGGCCTATCAAAGGTCATCCGCCTCCGTCAAAACCCGCCCACAAAAAGCACCATCACCAGGGGAAGACAAAATCAAAGTCCCCCACAATATAATATAACGGATGACAAAAGCCACAAGGGCTCATCATAGGTCATCCGAGTCAAGCGGCCTCTTTTTCAAGGCACCCAAACTCCCAGGAAAACTACATCCAGAGGATTGCATCCAGAAACAAGGGTATCACCAATCAAGGCTTGTCAAGAACTAAATCATGCAGCTATAGATATATACAAACAATATTAATATATACAAAACTTAGGAACCATCACAACCTTCCCTTCCCATAAACTCATCCAACCTACTCTTAAATACATTTAGATTTGGACTACCTACTACCCTCTGCGGCAATTTGTTCCAGAAGTCTACCACTCTATTGGTGAAAAAATATTTTCTTAAATCCAACCTACACCCTTGCTTTTTAATTTTCAAGTGGTGACCTCTAGTCCGATTTCCATCATCTAACTCAAAAAACTTGCTAACATCCAATTTATCTATCCCGGAAAAAATTTTAAACAGCTCAATCATATCCCCTCTCACACACCTCCTTTCGAACGAGAACATATTTAATACCCTCAGTCTATCTTCATATTCAAGGTGCCTCAGGGAAGGAATAATCTTTGTTGCCCTCCGTTGCACTGACTCAAGAAGGTTAATATCGTGTCTAAAATGTGGGGACCATGCCTGTATACAGTACTCTAGATGTGGCCTAACATAAGAGTTATAGAGTTTAAGAATAACCTCCTTACTTTTGTAACTGACATTTCTCTTAATAAAACCCAGCACTCTATTTGCCCTATTTCTTGCTTCAATACACTGCTTAGAAAACCTTAATGACTTATCTATTACTACTCCTAGATCTTTCTCATCCTCTACTGAGCTCAGCCAATGCCCATCCATTTCATAGTTAAATTCTCTATTATCTTTTCCCATGTTAATAACTTTGCACTTATCAAGGTTGAAAGTCATTTGCCACTTATGTGCCCAGGATAACAATTTATTTAAGTCCCCCTGCACTTTAAAATTATCATCAATATCTTTAACTACAGCTGCTAATTTGGTATCATCCGCAAAAATTGACACTTTATTATTAACTGCCTCCCCAAGATCGTTTATATAGATGACAAATAATAATGGACCGAGAACTGATCCCTGAGGAACCCCACTGATAACATCCCTCCACTCTGACTTTACACCATTTAGCACTACCCTTTGCTTCCTGTCTTTCAGCCACTCAGCTATCCAATTTGAAACACCCCCACATATCCCAATCATTTTTAATTTATGAACTAGTCTCCTGTGTGGTACCTTATCAAATGCTTTACTAAAATCTAAGTAAATTATATCTACATTCTCTCCCTTATCTACTTGATCTGTTACAAACTCCAGAAAGTCTAGTAAGTTAGTCAAACATGATCTACCTGATCTAAACCCATGCTGAGCATCGCTGATTAACCCCTCCCTCTCTAGATGTTGGCAAATCCCTTTTTTAACTATTTTCTCAAGAATTTTACAGACTACAGGAGTTAGGCTAACCGGTCTAAAGTTATTTGGATCCTCTTTACTACCCTTCTTGAAAATGGGGACTACATTCGCTCTCTTCCAATCATCGGGTATTTCTCCATATTCCAATGACCTAGTATATAACTTGTCCAGAGCTATTGAGATACTTTCTACCCCTTCTTTAAGTATCCTAGAATGAATATTATCAGGGCCGGAGGCCTTGGTAGTATCTAAATCACCTATTAGTCCTTTTATCATCCTCCGATCCACACAAATGTTAGTAAACACCTCTTTTCCTGACCTATGAGTACTATACATAGGACTATTTAGTTTCTCTTTTGTAAATACTGATGCAAAATGACCATTTAGTACCTCAACTATTTCCTCATCAGTTTCTCTCACAAACCCTTCATATTTGATAGGTCCTATTTTAACTCTGCCACACTTGTTATTAATTTTATAGTAACTAAAGAACTTTCTAGGATCTTTGTTGCTATCCTGAGCTAATTTAATTTCTGACACCCTTTTGTTCTTCTTTATAATCTTATTTAACTCATTCCTAGCCATTCTATAATCACTTAAATTTTGAATATTATTTTGTACCTGTAATTTTTTATATGCCCTTTTCTTCTCTGAAATTTTTCTAGCTATCTCCTGATTCCACCATAATGGTTTCCTACTTTTGTTCCTAATGGCCTTCATTGGGATACATTGTTCTTGGACTACATTTATTATATGCTTGAAAGTATCCCACATCCCATAAGCATTTTTACCTCTGAATTCTATATCCCAGTCTACCAAATTTAGCAAGCTTCGAAGTTTTACATAATCTCCCTTATGAAAATTTGGAACTTTTTCAGCATTCTCAGTTATTTTACTTGATTTGTTACGAACTCCAGAAAGTCTAGTAAATTAGTCAAACATGAACTACCTGATCTAAACCAATGCTAAGCATCGCTGATTAACCCCTCCCTCTCTAGATGTTGGCAAATCCCTTTTTTAACTATTTTCTCAAGAATTTTACAGACTACAGGAGTTAGGCTAACTGGTCTAAAGTTATTTGGATCCTCTTTACTACCCTTCTTGAAAATGGGGACTACATTCGCTCTCTTCCAATCATCGGGTATTTCTCCATATTCCAGTGACCTAGTATACAACTTCTCCAGAGCTATTGAGATACTTTCTACCCCTTCTTTAAGTATCATCTAACTCCCCTATTAGTCCTCTTATCGTCCTCCGATCCACACTAATAGTAGTAAACACCTCTTTCCCTGACCCATGAGTACTATACACAAGACTTTAGTTTCTCCTTTGTAAATACTAGTCACCAAGAATAATTATCTATTTTATGGGAGGATTCGTCTAGCCATGCATTAGGCCCATAGTGAGTTCTGAGTTATGTCAAACTATATTGGAAGATTAATCTTAAATACCTATTATTATAAAATTATTAAGAAAATAAGATACAATCAATACGTGAAAAAGACGTACCAAACAGCCGGAGAAGGAATGAAAGGAAAAATGGCGGGAAAATGGGATAGATTAGCTACGCTGGACTAAGAAGGAAACGTGCTAAGATTTTAAATCAAATCTACTTGCTCACACAAATTTCAAGGAACACGTTCCAAAATGTGGGCGATTTTTTTTTTTTTTAAATACTTTTGTTAATATGGTGAAAAATCTCTGGAAATTACACAATTTACGAGATTTAAAGTTAAAGTTCGCTGGTTTCAGTCCTCATATCAATCAATATAACGTGCATTTAAATTACCAAAATAATATATAGGCAATCATAACAATTGCGAAACTTGAAAAATATCATCAAAATAATCAGATATGTATTTTTTTTTTACTAGGAAGGGTTTTGAAGGAGTAGAGACCTAAGAGAAAAATAGACTGTGTCGAAAGACGGAATATTTAATGAATTTACAAATTACAATAAGAGATTCGCTCTTTAAAAGTAAAGTAGGATCAATTGTAGAATCTACCCCAACACTGGTCAACTGTACAGTCTCCAACTCAACTGCTCTCAATCATATAATCTCCACCCCAATACAAAATGTTTGAATACTAAGATAAATATAACAATTTCATTATATTCAAGAAGAAAATTACTGAAATGAGTATGCACAGGGATAATTATTTTTTAAAGAAATTGCAAAGCAATGTATTGAGACAAATTTTCAAACCCATTTAAGCAATGTGAATTCTTGTATGTAAGAATTCAAAAATTCCCTTCTGCAGACAAACATATTTTTTTTTTAATTTTACCATTGTGCTGGTTTCATACAACTGATTATGTTAAGTATGGACTCCATTTACTGAGTAACAAAGTTCACTGAATGGTTGATGTTACCCAAGAGCTTGCAAGTTTCGGTAGGATCTCCATTTATCGGTGTAAATGATAGACCCATGTCGCACAACTGATTGCACCATAGGTAAAAGCGCAGCCACATCTCTTCGATCCACGATATCCGTAAGCCAAACGCAGGAGTTACACTGGTTTCAACTAAACATAAGACCACAATGCCGAAAGAAGCGCCCGTTCATGATGGTGTTTGGTTTGTGAGAAAAGCAGGACTCGTTCACCCTAACAACTCCGGGACCTCCTAAGGAAATAATATCATTCGCTCGGAAATAGTTGGTAATACTTCACGAAATAAAGTGTAATAGTATACAATCTCCACCCCAAGAATATATTGGGAGAAATTCAACAATTTATCCATAATTTAATTATAGGTAGCATCTATAGTTATGAGGAGGGAAGGAGGAAACAACAAGTGAAAATTTGTCAAATACTCGCTTTTATAAGCGAAATTATTGAAATATTAAAAGATTTGTTATAAATTAGCATGTTAAAATTTACACTAATGTTTGTCATGATAAAAGTGCCATTATTGCAAGTCATTATTAATACACTTTTGAATAATTATCTACAAAGCATTAATATTCGCTTAATAAAATTATGTGTGCATTCAACCTGCAATATTGTTAGTAATAGTAGTAGTAGGCAATTGGATTCTTATAACGCAAAAAAATGCATACCTAAGGGAATAGATACCTTGATCGGAAGATACTTTGGGATCTAACATTTGGAAGCAATAATAAAAAGTAAATACCAGATTTCATTTTGCCCTAGTAAACCTTTTTTGATATGGCTGTATGTTTGTAAACATGGAGTATGTCTCCTCATGAAGGTAGGGTGCATGTTGTTTGTGATACTTTTCACCTTAGGAAAAAGTAATTGTTTTGAATCCAGTATAGGTTATGTGAGTAGTGCGAATGTGGCTTTTGGAAGAGGAAATGAGTCGTTTGCGTAACGAAGGCGAGTTAAGAGATTTGGTACCGAAAAAAAGAAGTGTTGTCAGTGTACATATGAAGACTGCCATTGGGACTACTATGGAGGAAGAAAGGGCTAGACTAGTAACTGGAGTGACTAATGTAAGTGATGGTGAATGCGGATAGAATGTGCGTATTAGCCGTATCGTAGCAAATATGGTTATACTGAGTTGCGACATTTGGTTAGTCGCAAAGGAGACAGTAGTGAACGAGTTGTTATTTGAGTTATTCTCGGGGGGAAGCCGGTTGCTTGTATTCAGATGAAAACTTACACGTTTCTCGTGGTAAGCATCCGGATGTCAGAGGTTATCGTTGTGTTTTCGATGAGAATCTACGACATAAGTTTAAAGCATACCGATAATTTAAGGTGGAAATAATCTATCTACCCTTTTGTGATTGCAGGCGGGGTTCTGCTGCGGTCAAAAAATGTCAGTGGCGACGTGATAGAGTGGTTAAACAAAATTGAGCTGGTTGCTAAACTTAGAGATGTAAAACAGTTGGAATGTGTTGTCTCGTTGTTTTTAAAGAGGAGTGAGTGTTTTCGCTGCTTACAACTAATTAAGTGATTAAAAAAAAGAAAATTGTTGCGGCATCCAAGTCAACGTTAATCGAAACTATATTGTTGAATTTGTTCCAAGCGTAGGAGCAGTTCATTAAACGAGTGTAACACAATGAGCCCGTAAATTGTTTATGACGGATTTGGACTGTTGGCAAGGTTAGCATACATCGCTTCTGAGATGTTGCTGTCGTGAGCATTTATTATAGGATTACATCAGAAGTATCTTTTGAATTTCGAGTGCTATCACGAATTAATAGTTTACCGTTGGATGAGAAGATCAGACGTGCTAGATCATTACTGTCGAATAAATCTTTAAAAAAATATATTGCAGCTAAAGCATCAATGTTTAAGAAAATGGAAGATAAGGAGCTAATCAAACGTAAATCCAAAAGCTGGAATGCGGGCGGGAGAGGAATGTTATTAGGTGTTACATGCAAGGAAATGAGAGAGGATTACCTGGTGCGTTGGTAGCTCTTCCAAGCCAGGAATGAAGGCGATTCTCATAATTGATGTCATCAGTGTGGGTCGTTGGGTGAGAGCATTGGTCTATACGGGATGTTCGAGATCAGTTTCTTTTGCGACAGACGTTGCTCGAGAATTGTGTGACGAGACATGTTCGAACAATACCGTCGAGTGAACTAATATGCCCTGCATAGATAGTGCTGGTGTAACTTTGAGTATTCATGCGGATCAGACGTCAATGTCGGCTGTGTCGGCCACTAACCAGTTGACTATACAAGATACTGATATTTCTGCGAGGTTGGATCATGTAGCTTGGACTATTAGTGGCATTGTAAAGACTAAGTTCAAATTCATCTTCGAAATGATATGCATTGTTATGAAGTTGTGAAGTTGAAAGCAAATAGGAAACAGTTCTATGAAGAAGTCCATAGTTGGATAAGAAAGGGTCGACAAATGAAGTTTGTCGATGACAGCTGGGATGGATGATGCACTATGTGCATCACAATGTAGAGAAAACGCGGGGAGGGAGGGCATCGGAAAATTATCGATTGGTTGGCAACACTGTATGATATGTCACACATGCGTAGTAGTCGTATCGTAATAAATGGGGCTATACCAAGTTGCGACATTTGGCCAGTCGAAAAGGAGTCATTGGTGTGACTGCGGTGTTATTAAGTTATTTTCGAGTTAAATGGTTGTTGTGTTTGGGTGAAAACGTGCACGTTTCTCGTGGTGATGATCGGGCCGTCGGGGGTTATCGTTGTGGTTTCGATGATAATCTACTACATAAGTTTTCAGTACTATGATAACTTAAGGTAGAACCAGAATTGATAGGTTAAAAGAGATTAGGTACATGAGAAAGAGACATATAACCTATTAGATTGACTAACAGATTGTATGGGATGAGAGAATATGAGGCTGAAAATGACTCGTCAGATTTGGAGGTGGTAGGAAGTGTTATATGTTGTATTTTGAAAGAGATTAGAAGGGATGATAAAGTGATGTCGAAGCAGAATAGAAATAAGAGGTTGATTGAGGTGATTGTATAGAGTGTTGATGTAGATGATATGTGCGAGAAGTATGATAAGTTACTATCATGGTTGTGAGAGAGATGATGTTGTGGTTGCACATGTAGGAGTAAAGTGTGTGGAGAAAGTGGGTTCGTGCGCGTTACGCCAAAAGTACAAAAGGTTGATTGAAATGATGAGTGAATGTTTTTGTGTATGTGTTTTTCTGAGAATGGATCTGGTGATAGAATGGATGTCCCGTGCGATTGCGTTGAATGAATATGTGAGAACCACTTGTGGTAAGTCCGGATTATTGTTTGTGGATATTTGGAATGGGTTTTATAGTAATGGAGAAATGTACGAGATGGGTGAACTACATTTAGCAGGAATATAGTAGAGATGTTATAACAGGAATTGGATAGTGCTACTAGGTTGGTACATAGGGGAAATTAGATAATGATAAATGTAAGGGCAATACATGAATATAAGGTAAGGAAAATATAAGAAGACCTCATTGCATTGAAAGTAAATTGGGTGGAACATGGAAGGGAGATAGCGCCTAGTGGTGAGGGTATTCATATAGAAAAGGTGCTTCAGGGATAGGGGGCTTAAGTTGTCTAAAAACAAATGCTCGTAATCTTAGAAAAAAGAAAGATGAGTTATTTAGTTACATTATTGATGATAAGATAGATATATTGTGTAACTGAATCATGGGTTAATAAAATGAAATTTAGGGCTAATATATGTGAAGTTGATTTAAATGGTTATAACATGTGTATTAGTCAAATGACTGTTAGAAGTGGTGGAGGGATAATTATTTATATAAAAATATCATTATTTCCAATGCAAATAAGGCAATGAAGCAAATTAAGGTTGAGTTATTGTGGATAGATATTAGAATCACTGAAAATAGGATGGTACATTTGGGAGTATTTTATAGACCATTGGGACAGACTGGAGTAATGATGGATATAGATGGTACAAGAAATAACATTATTTCCATGCAAATAAGGCACTAAAACAAATTGAGGTTGAGCTATTGTGGATAGATATTAGGATCATGGAAAATAGGATGTTACATTTTGGCAGTGGTGGGCAGTCCGTCAGTACCGATGACGGAAGGTCCGTCAGTCCGTCACTGACGGACTCCCGTTTCGCTGACGACTGACGGAAACATTATTTGCTGAAGGTCGTCTTTGATTTCGGGTTAGTGACGGTTTGGGCGACGGCCTAAAATCACTTCCGTCGGCGCTTATTCCGTCAGTGTTTCATAGTCTCCGTCAGTCGTCAGTCCGCCAGCAAAACGGGAGTCCGTCAGTGATGGACTGGCGGATCTTCCGTCATCGGTACTGACGGACTGCCCACCACTGCATTTTGGAGTATTTTATAGACAACTGGGACAAACTGAGATAATGATGGATATAGATGGGTCACTGAGAATTTGTAAGTAGCTTATTAAAGCAAAACATGAAGCAAATAGAATGTATGAGTTTAATCAAGATAAATATTAGTTACAAAATTAAGGATGTTATCCTCAAACTCCATAACTCGTATGTTAGGCCATAGTTTGAGATTTGTATATAGGCATGATACCCACATTTAGACATGATATCGAACTACTAAAGTCAACGCAAAGGAGGGTAACAGAGATAATATCTTCTTTAAAGCCCCTTGAATATGTAGATAGACTAATGTTACGAATATGCTCTCCGTTAGAGTTCATAGTATCTAATATTCCTATAAGTATTAGTGTATGGTATCGCGTGCCGAGAAAGGCAGGCGAGATGTCATAAAGCTTCCCACAAATGAGTTTCTTTCGAAACTCAGGATGGCGCAGTGAATGCGCCATTAGCCAACGGTGATCCGGCGACGCAGGAAGGCATTCGCAACTCGCCTACTTCCATTCTTTATTTTTCCATCGCCACCTTTCCTACACCATTCTATATACAATGGTGCCCAGACTCAAGGGTAGAGAGTTACGCCTAGGATAACGTTTCCAATCGGCGTTCGTCGTCCATATATCTTCAAAAACACATTCAGCTTCTAGGAGGGAAATATGCAGCGTACCGAGAACCACAAACGAGTGTTTCAAAAGCTTTTCTTGAATGAGTCATTTTTGAAGCTCAGGATAGTGCAGTCGATACGCCGCACACCAACGATGATCAAGAGACGCAAGCAGCCGCTTGCATTTCACCTTACGCTACTTTCATTATTTTTTCATTGACCCTTGTCCTGCAACCGTCTCTCTACAAGGGTTAGAGGTCATGATAGCTATAGGTTTGTGGTGCTGGAACACATTATAGAATCGTATCTGACTCAAAACCACCTCAAAGATAAGCATTTTTAAGTCATATAAAATTCTATAATTGGTTCATAGTAAACCAAAGTAACATTCTATAAAATGGCAAATCAATAAGTGTTGTGATGAGAGCAATGAGATATTAAACCCTTATTTAATTATTGACTCTTAAAATATTTTGTAGTATTATCTCTTTCTATTGAAGGCCTTTTGAAAATTTCGCATCACCACGTCTACGTATTTTCCCTCAACTTTTCAGTGAGAAGGGCGAGGGATGTATCAGTTCCCCTTCTCTTGCGGAACCTGTGTTGCTGAGAGTTGTGAGATTCCAGCTCGGTTAGCTGGTCTTGTAGCCTGTTAGCTAGAAGCTTCTTGTAGACTTTGTCTACAAACTCAAGGAGGGATATTGGCCTATAGTCCATCATTTGATTGGGGGGGGGCGCTTCTTCCCTCTAGGGATAAAAATGATTTTGGCCATTTTTAAACCATCGGAGAAGTAGCCCGTATTCAGAGAACCGTTGCAGATGTTAGTGATTCCCGGAATTATCTACCGGAAGACATGCATCAAGTTGTTTTTAGTTATGCCCGTCCAGCCTGGTGCCTTTTGTTGAAAGGTTTTCACGACTGCGGTTGACTTCGGTGGCAAAGGTACCTGGCGAGTGATGTTCGCAATGTGTGCATAATATATGCAACACATTATTTTAGTGGAATTCTCGTTTTGATGTGCAGTTATATCCGTTGGTTATTGGTCTCTGCAATCGCGGCTTTGGGCACTTTGGTGTAAGTGGTATTTGCTTTCTTCTCTTCGCTTTCGCGTTTTATCTGAGTTTGTTTTTGAATTGCTTGTTTTTTAACTGGACATACCATAGACATAGTCCAGTGGTTGCCTTCACAATTTAGGCATTTTTTATCGTTACTTTTGCACTCACGCCAGAAATGGTCACGACCGACGCAGATATAGCATAGTATAAGGTCCTTTTCAGGGCAGTTGGATGTAGTATGTTTGTCTTACTTGTAGTAACGAAAGCACATTTGCAAGTCGACAAACTCCTCGTGTTCCATCTGATCTGAGATTCTTACGCTGAAGAGAAGTAAACTGGTTTTTTTTCGCGTTTTGTGCCATAGCCGTATCCTCAAAGACAACCTTAAACACGTGCAAGGAATTTTTTAACTTGATGAGCTTAGCTATTTTTGCCCATGGGTGGTTCCTTTCAATTTCAGTCTGTATTTCGTCTGCAGAGTTGAACCCTACCTAGGAGTCGAGGCGCCTGTAGATCAAACTACGGTAGGATCGTATTTGTGGCGTCGTGTTCGGAATTAAATTGATTGTTTTTCGGCATTCAACGGCCTTGCTTGAGGTCAAGGATTTACATTCAGCCTCCCTCGCCTAAATGGCCAAGTAACCATTATGGGTGTCTATGAGTCGAACTAGTGCAATACTCAGGGAACCGAAAACTTTTTCAAATACCATGCCTCTCTCTGGTTTGGGGCTCTCCGAGAGTGCCCGGAGAGTTATTCAAAAGGTCTCTCTCATTTTCCCTCCATACTATCGTAAGATAGCTGGAGGTGAAATGGAAAAGGGTGCTCCTGGTGGTGGTGTATTGAGAGAATGTGATTGAATTTATAAATACGCCAGGGAAAAATATTTAGAAAAGAAAGACAAAAAGAAAAGGAGTGAAATGAGAGTATGAGGGACAGGACCAAAGTCCAAGTATATGACTCTCACTGTACCTTTTGGCTATCCTTGGGGCTTGCGAATAGTCCTGAAGGGGCATATCGAGCAAAGGTGTGAGGATTTCCCCCTCCACTTTCTCCAATCGGAAAACTAGTGGTCCACTTTCCGCACGAAAACATCGCGCTTTTTCGCTTTCGCCAATTTTGATTCGCTACTCTTAAGCGAGTCCGAACAAATTCACTTTTAACAGTCCGAAAAATCAATGGGCACAATACTATACAATAGCGGGAAAGGGTGATTAACTACCGGCACACCGAGCAGTCAACAAGGAAAACTCAATTTCAGTGACGCTTATGTTTGTTAGTGATTGAAGGTAAATTGTTCCTAAAATCTATCGTAACGCTGATTGGCCAATCTTTGCAGCGTCTATGTGTAAAACGTATAATTTGTCTTAAAGCTGAAAGAATAAATTAAACATAAATTTGTTATTAAAAATATGCTTAACGCTGATGGTTCATTTTGTATAACTTAAGTTTTAGTAGAAGTATTGTAGGGGTGCGAAGATGTATAAGAGAAAAACTTCCTTCCAAAAGCGTGAATATAAATAGCCCATTAAATTACCAAGTCAGAACGGACTTCGCCTTAGCGTGACGGCAGAGTGCTGGCATCTGGATTCAAAAGACTCGAGATCTATCCCACAGTCCACAATTTTTACGGAGAAGAAAACGGAAAACGCCTTATGGACAACTCAAGAAATCGACTCAAGAGAAAACCGATGTCCACGAAAACGGAAAGAAAACGACTTCAAGGGCTAACTCGTCTTAACGCATCAAGAATTCAAGAAGAAACCATCACGTCATTCCAAAGCAAGAATCACTCATCTCGACTCATCCCGTCATCAAGAATTAAGAAGAAAACATCACTTTCATCAAGAATTTGGAAGAATCATCATATCAAGATAAATGCAAGTTAATTGAAAGATACATCATGAAAAGAAAGAATTACGAAGATCAACTACTAACCCAACCAACTAGAATATGCAGTCAGATTACTGGAAGAAATGTTTCAAGGGGCAACTCCAGATAAAGAATGATATTGATAAGAAAAAATAAAAAGGTTATAAGAAGAGTACCCTCCCCCCCCACCATAATTGGTGACCCTCAAAAGGCCGAACAATCTTCTGATCTTCGTTACAACTGCACCTGCTCTTCTATTAGAGATTAAGAAAAGGTGCTGCAGGGAACTTCAGGAGATCCGGGAAGGACATGCTATATTACTCATTGATTAAGAGAGTTGCCACGCTCTCCTCAATCCCACTGAATCAACTCCACTCATCCCGCAGACTCGGAGGTCGTTGAGGGAGAGCTACTAGTAATCCTCGATTAAGAAATCCAATACTAGTCTCTCCCCAATCCCCAAATTCACTCCACGTTCTCGAAAGGGACCTGTGTAGGGGTGCGAAGATGTATAAGAGAAAAACTTCCTTCCAAAAGCGAGAATATAAATAGCCCATTAAATTACCAAGTCAGAACGGACTCCGCCGTAGCGTGACGGCAGAGTGCTGGCCTCTGGATTCAAAAGACCCGCGATCGATCCCCAAGTCCACAATTTTTACGAAGAAAATTCTCGAAGAAAACGGAGACCACGAAAAACGCTTTAAGGACAACTCAAGAAGACTCAAGATAAATGAATCGCCTCCAGAAGAAAACGGAACTCAAGGAAAATGACTTCAAGGGCTAACTCATCTCAACTCATCGAGAATTTGGAAAGAATCAGCACATTAAGATAAATGCAAGTTATTTATAAAGATTCATCAAGAAAGAATTACCAAGATCAAGAACTAACCCATCCAACAAAAATATGGAGCCAGATAAAGGAACAAATGTTTCAAGGTGCAACTTCAGTCAAGAAGAGATAAATGGATTCGAATATAGAAAATCTCAAGATGAATGATATTGATAATTAAAATATAAAATAGAGCCCCTCCCCCATAGTATATATAGAGCAGAGAGTGTCCGATACAGGGAATACACCCTTTCCCACTGAACACCATTCAGAGACTATCACAGATAGGATTATTAATGCAAAAATGAAATGGGACTACGAAGTACAAATGCCCGAAAATCAGGTAGCAGAAGCTCTGTACCAAGGAAAGTTAAATGCACTCTGGAGATTTAATATCCAATATCCCAGGAGCGAATTCAACAAAAAAAGAAACGGAAAATGCTGGGCTCCGCTACAACAGAATACTACCTCTAAATAAGACAGGTGGGAAGACTAAAACCATAAAGCCAAAAGAAATGAACAACCTAAGAAAAGAGCTACAACAACAAAGGGAACAACAACCACAAACCAGCATGGCTAATTTAAACAAAAACCTAAAAATAATATACATGAACGTTAATAGATGGTCCCGAAAAAGCTCAGTACTTGACAATATTATACAAAAATCAGACCCGGTCATAACTCTAATATCCGAACACGAGATAAATATAACTAACAATAACATCAAAATATTTGAATATTATGCATACACAACCAGCCACACTAACGAAGCTCACGATGGCACCGCACTGGCAATTCGCAAAGGAATTACATAGAAGATCCTTCCTCCACTTGACGAATCGCACGTGGCAGCTGAAGTACAAACTACCATAGGATCCTTAACAGTTGCTACAGGATACCGGCCCTCCAAAAGAGGGTACCTACCAATCCACAACTTTATGCGACTTTTCGCACACAAAAAAAGAGAGTAATATTTGCAGGAGACCTAAATGCTAGATGTGAGGTCTGTGAGTACACCAGCACCAACAAGGCCGGGAAAAACCTGGAATTGCTGCTGGAACGGAATGTTGCAGCACGCTTAGGTCCGGAATTTCCGACCTACTATTCAGTAAGAGGCGCCACAAAATCTAACATAGGGATAACAATACCCAATTTTCCTTTAACTACCATATTCATCCATGACCAGTAATCAATCACCATTGACCATGAAGCAATAGCAATTATCGTATCAACCAGCCCCATCTTATCTCATCGATCTCTACAAGACGGCGGCAAGAATGATTCGAGCTCATTTCTACGCGCCGCACTACTTTGAGCAACACTGGAGCATAAGGAAACCAACAAATGAACACACGCCTTTCGTTCAGGTACAGTGATAAAATTTGATATTAGCAATAATAGTGTATTTAATATATATATATATATATATATATATATATATATATATATATATATATATATATATATATATATATAAACAGTGCAAATAAGTTTAATAATGTTCTATTCCAGCTTGTGGCCTGAGTGTTGATGGCATAAAACATTAAAATTGTTTTAAAATTCCACTCACTGGATTGGCTAGTTTCTTTTTACGTTACGTTTAGGCGAGGAGGAATAAATATCCCCATAAAACCGTTTTCCTTTAGTATACCAGATTCTGACTGAACCATACTTCATCGGTAAAAGAGGAAATACATAAAGACTCTCCGAAGATGATCGGATAGATCGAAAGCTTAGCAATTTAGGTTTGTTTTTACCAAACGTATTTTTTAGAAAGAGAGATGAATATAGTATACACCAAGTCCTCGCTTAACGACGAGATTCCGTTCCAACGACCCAGTCGTTGATCGAAAGCCCTATTGACCGACAACTTGGCCGACACATAGGCGTCAGTCCTATTAATGAAGTCACATGTTATCAGCACTCGGCACTTATTCTCTTTATTTTGACTAATCTTTTCTTCATGTTACTTTAGTTGTTTTTTAAAGAATAAATTTAAGCTTTTAAGAATAAATTTGAATTTTATTCTTTTCAGTTAGCTTTTGTATGTATGGTAGTAAAGAACAGAAACGACAACATTGTTTTATTAACACAAAGTGACATAAGATGCAGAGCAAACACTTTCTACTGATCTTCTAAAGGAACCGGACGTTTTTGATCGCTCTCACTTCGTCGTCGAACTTTACATCACCTGCTCACTCACGGTCGCCCGCAACTACAGTCTTCTAAAGGCTTTCGGCCCCTAATAACCTCTTGGAGTATCCCTAGCTTAGCTCTGGGAGACCTAGGCCGCCAGGCCCAGGTGAACGGTCCCCCAATGGAAGTTTCCCTAACCCCTAAGGGCAAACGTGGCCCCAGCCCTTCCGCCGAAGCGGACCCTCGTCCGACTTCACGTCCTCGCTACAACCAAGACGCTCCAAGACCTAATATTCCTCGATCTCACCATGCCTCCAACTCAACCCTGGCTCCAAATGACAACTCTGAGTCTCAGAATGTTGTTCTCATCAGATCATCTGAAGACAAGGCCATATTTTCCCATCCATTAAAAGTCACAACTGCCCTAAACTCATCACCATTCCATAAACTCATAAAAGAGGGATCCTGCCGAATCTTGGGAAAAGGTACAGCCCTAAGAATTGAACTCTCTAATATAAATAAACTAGAGGTAGATCTCGAAGATGTCTCCACCCTGGGGGAATGGCCAGTCAAGTGCTGGCGCCCGGAAGATGCCTCATTAGGCAAATACAAATATGGAAGGATCTCTGGCCTTCCAGTCTCCCTACAGCAAGAAGACCTCAGAAACAACCTGCGGATCCTTGACTCTAACAGCCTGTCCAGTCTTATGGAGATTTCTAGACTACCTTCCCATCCTGAGGCTTCCACCTACTCAGCGCGTCTCAAATTTGCAGGAGGACTACCAGAAAGAATGGCTCTGGGCTTCACCTCCTACTCAGTTCTCCCATACATTCCCCCCCCTCTGAGGTTTTTCACATGCCAGCGTTTTGGCCATGGATCACTGACCTGCAGATCCACACAAAGATGCAGCAGATGCAGTGGTTTTCATGCAGGCCAAGAATGCTCAAATCCCCCCTACTGCTACTTCTGCGACAACAACCATCGCCCCTCCTCCAACAACTGTCCATTCTCAGAAAAGGCAAGGCAGATCCAACGCAAATCAGTGGATGATAGTATCCCTACCTATACCATCCATGCCCAGCTCCGCTCCATCTACTCAGCCCCAAAAGACTCCAGGACAACTTCCACTGCATCCAAAACTACACCCTCACTATCTTCCCAGGATATCCGCTCTTCTCCTAAAACTCCCCCAAGAAAGCCCCTCCAGACCCCCTCCTATGCAGAGATGGCTGCTGCTCCCATCCCACCAAGGAACCTCGGTAAACCAAATCCACCTGTAACCTCCTCCTCTTCACACAGAGCCAACAGAGAGACCACTCCCAAGAGGCCCTGCCCCAGCCAATACTATCACCCCAAGAGCCCTTCTCCAATTCCTCCTCCATACCCACTTTCCCCAGTCATCCAGAATGTGCCTCTTCACCACCACAAAGGAGCACCCTCAGCTCAGCCACTCATAGTGAAGATCACAAATCTCCTAAAAGAATTCGTCACCCTGCTCCAATCTGGCTCTCCTGTCCAACAAGCCCTTATCACTCTCCTCCCTAGTGTAATCAATCTGTTCACTTCATTCCTCTCATAATGGCTTCAATGCACAGCCCTATAATTTTCTGGAATGCCCGCTCCCTTCGTCACAAGATGAGAGACCTCTCTCTACTCATCAACTCTCTATCACCCAATATAGTTGGCATATGTGAGACCTGGTTCCAGCCTGAAATCTCACCCTCATTCCAAGGTTACACTGCACTCCGCAGAGACAGGTCAAATCGGGCAGGTGGTGGCCTCCTCCTTCTCATTAAACATGGATTGACCCACCGTCTCCACACACTCATACCATACCCCCAAGGCCTTCTAGAACTGCTGGCAGTGCAGATAGCCATCGGCGGAACCTGGTGTGACATTCTCATCTGCTACAACCCATGCCTCCCGGTCACTGAGCAAGAATTTAACCACTATTTTGACCAACTCTCCCCTACAAGCCTCATCATGGGAGATTTCAATGCCCCCCACCCCCACTGGGATCCATCAGCCATCACAAGCCGCCCAGGCTCTGCCCTCTTTCAAGCCCTCCTCTCCTCGACCCACCTCTCCCTTCTCACCCCACCAGGCCTCTGCACCAGGGTGGACCCAGCAAAAGCCATGCCTTCAACCCTGGATCTGTGTATTGGCAGTGGGTCCTTCACCTCTTCAGTAGTTTCTACCGGCCAATATATGGGAAGCGACCATCTACCAGTGATCATCTCCTCAAATGGCCTCACAAACCCTCCCCCTAGGTCAATCCGCCCTCATTGGAAAACAAACCCAGGAAAATGGACAAAATTCCAAGCCTCACTCGAACCCCCCCCCCAAATCTCCTCTCAGTTGAAGAAAAAGCCAACTGGTTTTCAGAACCCCTCAAGGCAGCTGGGGAACACACTTTTCTCCTAACCACCAGTCGCTTCAATGGCCGCCCCCGCTGTCCTTGGTGGACAGAAGAGTGTGCATCAGCCATCTGCCTCAGACGACTAGCATTTGCAAGATGGAGACGTCAGCCCTCCCAAACTAACAAAATTGGATTTAACAGACAGGACGCCAAGTGCAAAAGGATCTTACTTCAGGCAAAAAGAAACTCCTGGCATAAATTCTGTAGCTCGCTTTCCTTTTCCACCCCCTCCACTAAAGTCTGGACTTTCTTCAGACACATGACCTCACCTTCAAAGCCCAATTCCTATCCCCTCTGCTCAGGTGGCTTCCCACTAACAAATGAAAAAGACAAGGCTGAAGCCTTTGCCACAGAATACAGCCGACTATACAGCAGCAAAGCAGACTCTCTCTTAACCAGACCTCAAGCCAGGCTTCTCACAGAGAGTATTTCCAACACCACAGATGACCCACTTGCATCCCCTTTCCAACTCAAAGAATTGCATGGGGCACTTTCTTCCATGAAAAAAGGCAAGGCCCCTGGCTCCGACATGATCCTCTCTGACTTCCTAAGTCACTTGTCTGAAGTTCACCTAAGCTTCTTACTGGAGCTATTCAACGACAGCTGGACCCAAGGCCAATTCCCCTCCCCATGGAAACTTGCCCTCATCCTCCCCATCCCCAAAAAAGGAAAAGACCCTAGTGACCCGGCATCATACAGACCAATTAGCCTCCTTTCCTGCACCAGCAAACTCCTGGAAAAAATGGTCCAAAAGCGTCTAGCCTGGTGGCTGGAATCCCACCACCATCACCACCCTAATCAATATGGCTTCCGACCAGGCCACAGCACGACGGACGCACTCATACATCTAGACCACCTGGTGCAATCCACCTTCAAGGAACATCTAGTGGCAGAGGCCGTCTCCTTTGATCTGTCAAATGCTTTTGACACAGTTAACCATGAGGCCTTGCTGCACAAACTATTGAACCTGGGAATGCACGGCCCCCCCCCCTCTCATGGATCAAAGACTTCCTCTCTAACCGTCTCTACACAGTGCTGATAGGGTCAACCCAAGCTTCTCCCCGCAAGATCAACCAAGGAGTCCCACAAGGATCCCCTCTGAGCCCCCTTCTATTCACAATATACATAGCAGACATACCGGACAGTGTGCATACAACATCTCTATTATATGCAGATGACATATCCATCTTCTGCACCGCCCAAACTCCCCAACTGGTCCATGACAGACTCCAAAACGCAGTAAACGACCTCACAGCATGGGCTCAAAGCTGGAACCTGCACCTAAACAAGACCAAGTCCAAATCTCTCTGGTTCACTCGTCGCCATCTAGGACCACCACCACCCTTGCTCATTTCTGGCACACCTATTGAACGGGTGTCCGCCCATAAGCTTCTTGGACTATGGTTAGATAGCCCAACTCTAAGCTGGAACACCCAAATCAACCAACTGCGAGAGAAATGTTTCAACTGTCTCGCCTTGATGCGCCGCATTGCTGTTGTGAAATGGGGTGCCTCCCGGGAAACACTCCTTCAATTCTACACAGCCTACATCCAAAGCAAACTAGACTATGGTTCGATTGTCTACTCTGCGGCAAATAAGACCCAGCTGGCAAAACTAAACCCTATTCAGCACAGTGCAATGAGAATTGCCCTAGGAGCCTTCAGATCATCCCCCATTTCAGCACTTCATGCAGAAAGTGGCATCCTTCCCTTAGAATACAGAAGAAAGAACCTCCTTGGAAAATGGCTCTATCGGACTACATACCTACCAGAAGACCACCCTCTTGCAACAATCATAGCCTCCCACGCATATCTTCAACCCTGGCCAACTTCTTAACATCGCCCAGTAGCAGTCCGTGCAGCCCAGACTTTTGCTCAATTTGCTTTTCCTCTCCCACGGCAGGCTCCACTTCCAGCAACGCCTCCCATTCCACCTTGGATATCACTATCCGCAGTGATATCACCCTCCCTCCCATGTCAATGGACAAAATATGACCCACCCCACAAATTGAGAGCAATCTTCTGCAGCCTAGAAAATGCCACTTACAAAGACTACTTAGCCATATTCACAGATGGCTCCCACCATACGGATCCCCCCTCAACTACAGCAGCAGTCATCTGCCTAGAATGCCCATTTGAATTCACATGGCATTTAGATCCCCTGCACAATATCGTGGTGGCTGAACTGTATGCCTTGTTCCACGCTCTTAAAATAGCCCGGACACTAGTCCCCTCCAGGAAAATAATTATCTACACTGACTCAATGTCCTCGCTTCAGCTTCTCCTCTCCTCCGCACCCCTCACCCACCCACAACTCTGCTATGAAATTCAGGCATTGCTACTTGACTTCCTCATCCACCCTCTATGGCATGTGAAGCTGCAATGGATCCCAGCCCACTCTGGTATCATCGGCAATGAAAAAGCGGACAGAGCAGCAAACCAAGCTCACTCCACTCCCATTTTGGGAACACTTCCCATCTCTCCAGCCACACGAACCTCCCTCTGGAAGGCACACACCAGAGCTACATGGGAAGAAGACCTCCGCCAACAGCTCCATGGATCCTTCAGATCCATCCTTTATGAGGACTCTGGCCCTATACTTTGGTCAAGGTCAATCAATCGTCGTCTTGACTCTGCCCTCGTCCGATTGAGAATTGGACATTCTGGTCTGTCTGCTCATCTCTTCCGCCTGGGTCTCTCTCCCTCTCCAGACTGCCCCTGGTGCCCCAATCAACCAGAAACCATCCAGCACTTCCTACTAGAATGCCTGCACCATCACTCCCATCGAGTACTACTCCGTGAAAAACTCAGAGAAATTGGAGTAATGCAACTCACAATCCCAGTCATCCTCAACGGAATCGGTTACCCCATCCCTATCCGCCAAGCAATTTCCAATTATCTCCAGTTCTTTCTGACTAAAACTGGACAGTTACATAGAATATAAATCATAGATCATCCCCTCCCTCCTGTACTAACATGGCTTATCTCCTGTTAGATTGCTAAGTCAGCCCAGCAAGCAAAGTCCGCTAAATCTTTCCTAAGCCAAAGTACAGAGAAATATAAACGGCATTGACCTTCTCCAGGGCCCATAGTGCTGACCCACGCACTCTCTGGCCCTCAATTTACCAAATTACCAAAATGCAGAGCAAACAATACTAATAATAATAACCAACATTACATAATAGTAAAATTTAAAAACAACAAACAATTTATAATTCAAATCCTTCAAATATTTCGCTTTGTGGAGTAGAATCGAAAATTTCAGGGTATGTAATCAGGGTTTTCATTGATAGACACGCACAGTAGAGGGTCCAGGTAAGAGAGGCTGGAGGGACAGGGGTAGCAGTACTCTTGCTGGGGGGTCTGGGTGGAGATGTGGTTTTTATGAGAAACTTTAGAATAGACGTCTGACTTGTTTTCTCCTTTTCTTATCCTAGATCTCACGATAACATTGGAGTGCTTCATTTATGTTGCGTTCAACTTTTGAGTGCCAGTGTCTTGTTCCTGTTATCGTACAGCGCTACCTACCGTCTCCTTTGATGGTTTATTTTAATATTATAGTTAAAATAATATTAATACTTTTATTTTCTTTGAAAATTAAAAATTTGAGCAAAATAAATTACAATTAAATAATTTATATCGTGAATTACTTTCTATTTAATGATTAAGATTGTTTTTTTTTATTTTGTAGATATCCTTCAAAAGCCGCATGATGTCAGGCCTATTAATGAAGCCATGTATTATCTGCAATCTCGGCACTTACTCTCTTTATTTCAACTAATACTGATTGGACTTATATAATAATTTGTACTCTTGTGGAAGACACAAAAACATGTGCGTAAACAAGTCCGACACGGCAATCTCAGCACTAGGAAGGTTATGTGTGCGTCGTAACTTCAAGAGGTTTTCGTTAAACGAATATTGGACCGGTCGTCACAGTGGGATACTTTCAAGCATATAATAAATGTAGTCCAAGAACAATATATCCCAATGAAGGCCATTAGGAACAAAAGTAGAAAACCATTATGGTGTAATCAGGAGATAGCTAGAAAATTTCAGAGAAGAAAAGGGCATATAAAAAATTACAGGTAGAAAATAATATTCAAAATTTAAGTGATTATAGAATGGCTAGGAATGAGTTAAATAAGATTATAAAGAAGAACAAAAGGGTGTCTGAAATTAAATTAGCTCAGGATAGCAACAAAGATCCTAGAAAGTTCTTTAGTTACTATAAAATTAATAACAAGTCTGGCAGAGTTAAAATAAGACCTATCAAATATGAAGGGGTTGTGAGAGAAACTGATGAGGAAATAGTTGAGGTACTAAATGGTAATTTTGCATCAGTATTTACAAAGGAGAAACTAAATAGTCATGTATAGTACTCATGAGTCAGGGAAAGAGGTGTTTACTACCATTAGTGTGGATTGGAGGATGGTAAAAGAACTAATAGGTGAGTTAGATACTACCAAGGCCTCCGGCCCTGATAATATTCATTCTAGGATACTTAAAGAAGGGGTAGAAAGTATCTCAATATCTCTGGAGAAGTTGTATACTAGGTCACTGGAATATGGAGAAATACCCGATGATTGGAAGAGAGCGAATGTAGTCCCCATTTTCAAGAAGGGTAGTAAAGAGGATCCAAATAACTTTAGACTGGTTAGCCTAACTCCTGTAGTCTGTAAAATTCTTGAGAAAATAGTTAAAAAAGGGATTTGCCAACATCTACAGAGGGAAGGGTTAATCAGCGATGCTCAGCATGAGTTTAGATCAGGTAGATCATGTTTGACTAATTTACTAGACTTTCTGGAGTTTGTAACAGATCAAGTAGATAAGGGAGAGAATGTAGATATAATTTACTTAGATTTTAGTAAAGCATTTGATAAGGTACCACATAGGAGACTAGTTCATAAATTAAAAATGATTGGGATATGTGGGGGTGTTTCAAATTGGATAGCTGAGTGGCTGAAAGACAGGAAGCAAAGGGTAGTGCTAAATGGTGTAAAGTCAGAGTGGAGGGATGTTATCAGTGGGGTTCCTAGGGGGATCAGTTCTTGGTCCATTATTATTTGTCATCTATATAAACGATCTTGGGGAGGCAGTTAATAATAAAGTGTCAATTTTTGCGGATGATACCAAATTAGCAGCTGTAGTTAAAGATATTGATGATAATTTTAAAGTGCAGGGGGATTTAAATAAATTGTTATCCTGGGCACATAAGTGGCAAATGACTTTCAACTTTGATAAGTGCAAAGTTATTAACATGGGAAAAGATAATAGAGAATTTAACTATGAAATGGATGGGCATTGGCTGAGCTCAGTAGAGGATGAGAAAGATCTAGGAGTAGTAAAAGATAAGTCATTAAGGTTTTCTAAGCAGTGTATTGAAGCAAGAAATAGCGCAAATAGAGTGCTGGGTTTCATTAGGAGAAATGTCAGTTACAAAAGTAAGGAGGTTATTCTTAAACTCTATAACTCTTATGTTAGGCCGCATCTAGAGTACTGTATACATGCATGGTCCCCACATTTTAGACACGATATTAACCTTCTCGAGTCAGTGCAACGGAGGGCAACAAAGATTATTCCTTCCCTGAGGCACCTTGAATATATAGATAGACTGAGGGTATTAAATATGTTCTTGTTCGAAAGGAGGTGTATGAGAGGGGATATGATTGAGCTCTTTAAAAATTTTTGGGGGATAGATAAATTGGATGTTAGCAAGTTTTTTGAGTTAGATGATGGAAATCGACTAGGGGTCACCACTTGAAAATTAAAAAGCAAGGGTTTAGGTTGGATTTAAGAAAATATTTTTTCACCATTAGAGTGGTAGACTTCTGGAACAAATTGCCGCGGAGGGTAGTAGGTAGTCCAAATTTAAATGTATTTAAGAGTAGGTTGGATGAGTTTATGGGGAAGGAAGGTTGTGATGGTTCCTAAGTTTTGAGTATATATAGCTGCATGATTTAGTTCTTGACAAGCCTTGATTGGTGATACCCTTGTTTCTGGACGCAATCCTCTGGATGTAGTTTTCCTGGGAGTTTGGGTGCCATAAAAAAAGAGGCCGTTTGACTCGGATGACCTATGATGAGCCCTTGAAGCTTTTGTCATCTGCTATATTATATTGTGAGGGACTTTGATTTTGTCTTCCCCTGGTGATGGTGCTTTTTGTGGGTGGGTTTTGACGGATGCAGATGACCTTTGATAGGCCCTTGTGGCTTTTGTCATCCGTGAAATTATGTTATGTCTTCGTTAAACGAGTACGTCGTTAAGTGAGGACTTGCTGTATATAAGAAAACTTATTCATCAGTACTTTTACAAACTTTGAACTCTAATTTGTTGAGAAACTTCATGATCTCCTTTTTAATGATAATAATTACGAGCTTTATTATACCTTTACATTTATTTGTGAAATTTATAACTTGAAAATTAACTGAAAATATAATATTATATATTAATAATGAATCTGAAACTTAACCAATAGGAAATTCTAACACCATTGACAATCTTTTTGTCTTTTGGATCTTGTCTTCACGTCAGTTCAGTTGATGGTTCGAGGTATTGCCTTCACTCGTTTCCTTATATCCAAATTGCAAAACTTATTGACCACCCCTTGTATATTGAAGAACTATACAGTGGGCGCAAAGGAAATGTTAACCTCTTAAATGCCATGGAAAATGTTAACTCAAATTTGGTGGTTAACTTTTTTACCGTGTTCCCGCCATATAGGTAGTGGGAGGAGCTTGGTATGATGCATGTACTTGCAGCCAGGGCTCCCTCGCAACTTCCCGCCAGGCTCAGTTTAAGTGTGCTCGCAGAGCTCAGACAGTGTACATCTGTGTTACGCTGCCCCACAGACCGCATCTTTTTCACCTTTCTGCTGACTTTGAAGCCCTACCAGACACCACCATACCATTGCAATGGGGTGTAGCAAGCTGACAATGGAGGAGAAGACCCGTGCCCTAACCCTAATGGAGCAGGAAGTGCCAGTAAAGCGTGTAGCTGCTGATCTGAACGTGAGCCTTGTGTCGCTCTTTAAGCTAAAAAAAGCAGCCACCACACTTCCTCCCGGCACCGCACCGCCTCGCAAACCTGGCTCTGGGGGCAAGAAGAAGACAACTGCTCGGACTGACAAGGTTTTGCTACGTGAGGTGAAGCAGGACCCTTCGATAACAATGGCTGAATTGAAGGGGAAACATCCTGACTTGCTCCACAATGTGGCTATTCATACAATCCAGCACCGGCTACAAAAAGACTTGGGTTTGTCCTGCCGCCAAGAAACCGCTGCTGACAGAGGGTATGAAGTAAAAACGGCTAGCTTTGGCAAAGAAATATCAAGATTGGACACCAGAGCAGTGGAAGAAAGTCATGTGGAGTGACGAGAGCAGTTTTCGGCTCATCAGGGGCGGCTCGAAAGTGGTGTGGCAGCCCAGTGATGTGAGCAGATATGACCACTGCTACACCGTGAAGACCGTGAAGCACCCCGATGGCATCATGGTTTGGGGATGCTTCAGTGGGGAGAAGGGCAGGGGTGGTCTCTATTTCCTCCCCAAGAACATCACCATGAAGGGAAAGAATTACATTGAGGTTTTGGAGGAACATCTGCTCCATTTCTATGCTCTCCATGGCTGCAAATTTTTTATGCATGATGGTGCCCCTGCACACAAGGCACAAGCTGTCAAAGACTTCCTTAATGAGCAGAACATCAAAGTTTTGGACTGACCAGGCAACTCACCCAACTTAAACCCCATAGAGAATGCCTGGAACCAAATGAAAAATAAAGTTGCTAAGTCCCAGCCCACCTCGATCCCCACCCTGAAGAAGACACTCATTAAGCTGTGAGTTGCAATGGACGACTCCTACTTCGAGAATCTTGCAACATCCATGCCCAAGAGGATCCAGGAGGTGTTGAAGACCCATGGGAACATGACAAAGAACTAAATGTAAAGAAATATAAGTAAAAGGACCCAATAAAACAAACTTGAAATCTACTTTTGTGCTTAATTATCCAAAAATCCTTAATGTTAACATTTCCTTTGCGCCCACTGTAGAAAGCTAGGAAAAGAAAGATCAAAATCTGCCCAAACGTAAACCTGAATAAGAATTAAAGTTATTGCACTGCCATTGCAAAGGCCTTAGCGCACCCTACATCTGTATCTGTATGTGTTTGGTTACTGGAACCCCATTTTGAACCGGGTTATGAGTCTGGTTACTGGAAGCCCATTTTGGTAAACTTCCAGAGCGATATTGAAGTCAGACTGGAGCCGGGACACCATTTAGCGATATGGCGCTAAAACCATCGATGCCGTGTCTTTGGGACAGAGTAGGAATTGCTTCCATCAGCGCAAACAAAAGAGGGTAAACATTACAATCGGCAGCACGAACAATGGGACATAAAATATTTTGTCCAATATGTTTCACCTTTTTGGAGTAAATTCAAGGGTACTGCTCATGGGCCCCCCCCCCTCCTATGATGATCCTGATTTTCAATCAACTATAATCGTTTTGCGAATTATAGGGGGTGGGGGGTCTGACATCAGAAATGAATAAATAGTGAATTTTTATTTTGTTTTTCACTTAATATCTTCTTATTATCATCATTTATATTCATTTTTATTTGTCAATATATTTTAACCTATTTGTCTATTTTTATTACCTTTTTTATACATTTAATTATACTTAGCTAGATCATTTAGAGGAATTAGTTTTTGTGGAGCCTTTTGGGTGGAGGAGAGACGACTTTTAGGCGGCAAATTCAGTTTCAACCTAGCTTTGGTGTGTGCAATTTGCCCTTTGTCTATTATCAAACTTTCTGCTTTATTTTGGATCAAGAAAAGTTGTTAACATTTTTGGATGATCATAATTTGCTTAAAGTTAAAATCGATTGTGAAGTTTGTGGTCCCATTCAAAGCTGATTTAAAAAAAAAAATCAACTTTAACATAACATAATTACACGGATGACAAAAGCCACAAGGGCCTATCAAAGGTCATCCGCCTCTGTCAAAACCCACCCACAAAAAGCACCATCACCAGGGAAGGACAAAATCAAAGTCCCCCACAATATAATATAACAGATGACAAAAGCCACAAGGGCTCATCATAGGTCATCCGAGTCAAACGGCCTCTTTTTTAAGGCACCCAAACTCCCAGGAAAACTACATCCAGAGGATTGCGTCCAGAAACAAGGGTATCACCAATCAAGGCTTGTCAAGAACTAAATCATGCAGCTATATATACAAACAATATTAATATATACAAAACTTAGGAACCATCACAACCTTCCCTTCCCATAAACTCATCCAACCTACTCTTAAATACATTTAGATTTGGACTATGCATGATGACTTTTTTCTCAAATTAGCCAAAATGGGAATTAAAGAAAGATTCTACGCTTTACTCACCGCTACTTCAGAAGTATACACACTGCAATAAAAAGCATTTTTCATTTGGTTATTTTCAGGTATTTTTTTACAAAAATGGCACCGGGTATATTTAAACTAGGACACAAATGTGCATGAATATGCATGCTTGAGTGACCGAAACATACATGCAAAAAAAAAAAACTTTCTCAGCATGCCACCAATCTTCATGTTTACCCAAAAGAGCTTCCGGCGGAGTCGTATATATTTCCCAGTCCTGGAATGATCAAATGAGTGTTCAGGATGTGAGCTGTATCCATGCCTCTTTCACACAAGCAAGATTCATGTAGTACTCTCACAGTACTCAGGCAGAATCTTGAGGGGTCATTGAATCATCCAAGGATACCATGCACTTCTCAAGCAACACCCCGGGACTGTAAGGGCTTGCAGGCCGAAACCATTATTCAGCATGAAGGACTCAGTCAAGAATAATGTGCTTATCTATGCTTCCCTGAGATGAATATTTCCCCGAGCGATTACTCAAGGTCTCCGCCAGAAAATCATAAACCATTAAATTTTCTTTTTCATTATTGAAGTGGCGTGACACTCTCCCACTGCAAGACTCACTTCATAGTCTCTTCCCAATCTCCTGGGAAATTATTGTGCCCCGTACAACTCAGACAATATCATTCTTTGCAAATTCATTTGAATTTTCATTTGCTGAACGATTAACGTAATTGTTAAAGTGTATCATTCTTGTTAATCTCATTTGTTGTTTGTATAGTATTAAAGATTATTTTGTTTCACTTGTTTGTATCCTGTAACCACTTGTAGCCTATTGAAATAGTATCATAGTTGGCCAATATTAGAATTTGCACTCATCTTTAATTCCCACACACTTAAGAGGGAGACATTTCCCTATATTTGTTTGTCGCCTCCTTCCCCCTCATCTAGGGAGGGCAGCAAAGGTCAGGGAGGACTACCTGATCCTATGTCACTCTATATAGGATTTCAACTTAGCACATCATTTTTTACAGGAAACACAATGCCATGAAAACTGGGATACTGCCTTTTCTTCCAGCATGAACTTGTGCACATCATATGGTATGCATTCATATTTTGCATGATAGCAGTTTCACAAGTATCACATAAAAGTGCTATATTCTTTTCTCTCACTATCTTATGGAATCTCCCACAGATAGCATCTGCATTTTCTTTCTTTTTTCTGTGATGATCTATGTGTTGTTATCCCCGTAAGGGGCGCGGCGATTTGCCATCCTGGCCGCCGTGCTGACGGGATTCAGCACTCCGTCCGGCCCCAGCTTAGCCTCTCTTCCTTCCTTCAAAACACTTGTTTCCTCTCTTTTCACACAACCTCTCCCACAACTTTCTCTGGTCAGCCTCTAATTTCACAGGGTAGATGCTGACCTTCCTTTCAGCCAACCATCCCGCATTGGGGCTAAGGGGGTGGGGGACAATGTTCCCTAACCCCTGAGCTCCGGTCTGGGGTGGCTGGTTTTTAACAACCTGCTTCATCCCCACCCATACCTTCCACACATCCCTTTTCCTCTCCTCTTCACAACCTATATTTTTTTTACGCCGTGTCTAAGGTGGAGCCGCCATGCCGATGGACTGCCAGGCCACCAGGCGGGAGGGGTGGTCCCAAATGGCGGCGCCTGGCTCTGCCGGGCTTGTAAGCACCTCTTGCAGTGCGGGCAACTGCAAGAGGTGATGAGCTATGGCGTCCCGTGGCAAAAATAGGGTCACCATGCCCATGGATGAATCAATAAAACCTAAAACCCCTTTAACTCCCCCTTGCTCATCGACGGAGCCGCCCTCGGGCAGCTCCAGCAAAAAAATGGAGATCCCCCCCCCCTGTGCTTGCACAGGGGACCCTCCATATTTCTCTAACCGGGGAGGAGGCTTACTTATCTCCTTCGCCTACGGGTGCAGGGGACTCCCCCTCACCCCCTTCTCTGGAGGTGCTTTCGGGCACCTCCCTTTTCCCAGCGGCAGTCCCCTCTTTTCTTTTCAAGGGGACTGCCAAGAAAGCCAGCAGGCAACCCTTAGCCAGCCGCTCCCCATCAAAGCGGCTCGGTAGGGCAAACCCCCTTAGGGGGGAGAGGGAAGCCAGGCCCCTTCGGTCGCTTCCCTCAAAAGACCTGCTGGCAAGAATTTTAAACCTTGCTGGGGTCAAGGCCCTTGCCTCCCCACACAAGACTGGCGACACTGCCAAGGGGACCTGCGATGTCCTGGGAGGGGATGGCCAACTGGAGGCCCCTCCTGTGATAAACATGGTCCTTGAAGAGACCCAGCCTCAGACGGTAGGGCCTTCCATGGGAGAGAATTCGGGCTCGGCGCCAAGCACCGAACATGAATCCGCCCCTATGCAAGGTCCTCCTCAAATGGCTGAGGGCTCCGAGGCAGTAAAAGGAGGGGAGGGATCTCCTCCGACAGGTGCCCCTACGACAACCAGGACCTTCTCCATTTCGGAGAGGGACCTGGCTGAGGCCGGTCCATCTGGCCTAGGGGCTTCTGCCGGCGGAGGTGAAAAGCGGGTTCATTCCCCGCCCTCCTCTCCAAAAAAGAAAAAGACAAAGAAGACTAAAAAGACGAAAAAGACTCGGGGCTCCTCTACATCCGCGGGGGCTGCGGGGACGGATGGGTCTGCTACCACTTTGGTAGGCGACCAAGCCAAGATCGGCACATCCGGCCCCTCTACCCCCTCGTGTGCGGAGCCCCTGACCAAGACTAACACCAAGAGTGCACAGGGCGGAGCCTCGATGACATCGGGGCCCCTGATTCAGAGGTTACCTGGCATTTTCAAGCCCGCTGGCTTCAAACGCTTCCTCGTTATTCGCTCCACTGATGGCACCATGTTGTCCAAGGGCAACATGATCCATCAGAGGAGAGGATTAGCTAGTGCAATTGGTAGAGAGCCGAAGGTGACCCGTTTCTCGGACGGCAGCCTTCTGGCGAATGCGGCGAATCCCGCCGAGGCGGCCAAGATAAGTGCTCTTCGGACACTTCATGGCACCCTGGTGAGTGTGACGCCGCACTCTACCATGAACTTTGTGAAAGGAGTAGTTTATGCGAGGGAACTCGTTGACTACTCCATAGAGGACATCACCTTAGAGCTGGCCGACCATAGGGCGGTCAAGGTCGAACGTGCGATATGAAAACAAGAAGGGGCCACGAGACCCACCCCTACACTCTTCGTCACGTTCGACTGTGACAAGCTCCCTGAGTCGGTGCGTGTCAGTTGGTACCGCTACCGCGTGAAGGCATTCGTGTCACTGCCGCGGCGGTGCTATTACTGTCACCGCTTCGGCCATACAAATTGCTCATGTAGACATGCAAAGTCGGGGTCACCCGAAGTCTGTGTAAATTGCTCCAAGGTCGCACACGATAAGTCCAAATCGTGTGTGGCCAAGTGTGTCAATTGCGGAGAGCCGCACCCTGCTTCCTCAGTAGTTCGAAAGGCACCCTCTGCTCCTGGCCCATCCAGGCCAACGAGCACGGTTGTTTCCGTGCCCATTCGGAGCCCTTCTGCGGGCTCTACCCAACCCTGGCGCTCCCCTGGTAAAGCTGGCGGCAAAAAGGGTTCATACCCAGCCACGCCTAAAACCAGGGCTCTCCCCTCTTCCCCCAGCGTGACCGTTTCCCGTAAGGCGAAACGGCCACGCGCCTCCACCGAGTCGTTAGACTCACAGGAGGCAACACCCCTGAAGATGGTTACTAGGCCATCTTCAGGGGTTCCTAAAGCTGTCCCCCGAAAGGAATACAGCAACAAAGGAGCTTCGGCTCCTTCGCCCACGCCCCGAGGTGGAGCGAGTGGCTCGGAGACGGTGGTTCCTCGAAAAGAGGCCCCCCGCCTCCGAAGCCGCAGCGCCCGCCTAAGGTTTCGAGGCGGAGGGAGGAAAAGACTCGCATGGCGAGCCCAACCTCCCCCAATAAGTCCTCGAAGGCGACAGCGCCTCCAGCGCTTTGTCCGTCCAACAGCGCCCGGGGTTCTGCCCCCGGGAAGCGTACGGCTATTCCCGTGAGGGTCTTCAATTCGAGGAGGGCCCCCGTGTCTCCTCCGAGCTAGGCCTGGAGGGCATATTCCTTCAATGGAATTGCTGTGGACTCCGGGCCAACTGGGAGGAGCTGCGGAGGCTCGCCTCGTCCCGTTCCCCGTTAGCTATCTTTTTGCAGGAGACCATGCCCCCTGCCCGCCCTCCCGGGGTATAAGGGTCTTGCGACCCCACCACCGCGGGATGGCCGGGCTGGGGGATGCGCGGTTTACACCCGGCATGATGTCTCCGTTCTTCCTTTCTCTTTAGATACCTCCTTTCAGGCAGTGGCTGTGCAGCTGCACCTGGATAGGAGGTATACTATCATTTCTGCGTACATTCCACCGTCAGCTGACCCTGATGCGGGGGACTTCCGCCGCGTCGTGGCACGGTTGCCGAGGCCCTATCTCTTGCTTGGAGATCTGAACGGCAGGCATCCTCTCTGGGGAGATTACTCCATAAATTCCAGGGGACAAGTCCTTGCCGATCTGATCGAAGAGCTTGAGATGGGTGTCCTAAACGTGGATGAGTTTACGCATCACTGTCCGAGAACCGCTTCATTTTCTTGCCTTGACCTATCTTTGTGCTCTTCGGATGCACAGCCTGATTTTGATTGGGGGGTGGTCGATGACCTCCATGGTAGTGATCACTTTCCCATTCAAATATCATTTTCAGGGCAACTGCCGCCTGAGAGACCACCTCGGTGGTGCTTGGCGCGGGCACGGTGGCCTGCATTTCAGGAAATGACTGAATTCTCTATCTCAGTCGAGGAGTTTAGGTCGGTAGATGAGGCCGTTGAGTTCTTCTCCGGCAACCTCATCGCCGTGGGCCTGACTACTATTCCTAGGACGTCTGGCCGTTTTTCACGCCGACCACTCACATGGTGGTCGGCCGAGTGTGAGACGGCCCTCAAACAGAAGCGTTAAGCCTATATGCGCTATAAGCGCCGCCTGAACGATTTCACTGTCTCTGAATTTCGTTGGGCTAGGGCTATGTTCCGGTATATTTCGAAGCACGCCCGCCGCTCTTCTTGGCGGGCATACGTGTCTTCACTTAACGGGAAGACCCCTTTAGCTGAGGTGTGGAAGCGAGTCAAAAGGATTCGGGGCAAGTTCTCGCAGGACCCCCCCTCCCGTTCTCCAGGAGAATGGGGCCGCAATCTCGGATCCCGCGTCCGTGGCGGAATCCTTAGCGACCGCTTTTTCCGCATTCTCTATACGTGATGCTGCTCCGCCAGCATTCAATGTACGTCGTGATGTCGCGGAAGGCCGCCGGCTGGACTTTACCTCCAGAGGCGGAGAACCCTTCAACGACAAGTTTACTGTGAGTGAGTTGCGTTCCGCTCTCGCTTCGTGCGCGGACACCGCCCATGTTCCGGACGATGTCCCGTACGCCATGCTTCGACACCTGGGTGTGCAAGGCATGGCCTTTCTGTTAGATTTGTTCAACAGGATCTGGGTGGAAGGTCTTCTCCCAGACTCCTGGCGAATCGCTACTGTGCTCGCCTTTCGCAAGCCGGGGAGAGATCACTCTACTCCGACCGGTTTCCGCCCAATCTCTCTAACCTCTTGCGTGTGCAAGTTGATGGAGAAATTGGTAAATGTTAGATTAGCCTATTTCCTGGTCAGCGGAGGCCATCTGTCTTCTGCACAGTGCGGCTTCCGTAAGTTCCACTCCACGTCGGATGCTCTGCTCCGATTGGAAAATGCTGTCTGCGAGGCTTTCCTTCGTAGACAGCACTACGCCACGGTGTTTTTTGATCTGGAGAAGGCCTATGATACCGCATGGCGATACGGTATCATGGAGACTCTCCACACGATGGGGGCGAGGGGACGCCTCCCAATGTTTATATCTGGATTTTTGCGAGATCGTCGATTCCGCGTACGGGTGGGGGGAGCCCTCTCTGGCCCAAAGGAGCAGGAAGAGGGTGTCCCGCAGGGAAGTGTCCTCAGTGTCACACTCTTTGCCCTGAGCATCAACGGCATCACCTCGGTGCTGCCGGAAGATGTTCTCGCTACGCTCTACGTGGACGACCTTTCGATCTCTTTTGGCGCGGCCCAGATGCCAACTCTGGAGCGTCAACTCCAACAGGCATTGAACCGCGTCTCTCGCTATGCCGAAGCGCACAGGTTTCGGTTTTCTTTGGCCAAGACTAAGGTGGTGCACTTCTGCCGCCATCCACGGCTTCACCCCGACCCAGATTTGTTTCTTAATGTGGTGCGCCTGGATGTGGTTGAGTCGCACCGTTTTCTTGGTCTTGTATTCGACCGACGCCTCACCTGGGAGGTTCATATTCGCAGCCTTAGGGTCTCTTGTACCCGCGCCATGGACATTCTCTGTTCCGTGACGTTCAGCGCTTGGGGCGCTGATAGGGCTACCGCCTTACTTTTTTATCGATCCTTTGTTCGCTCGAAGCTCGACTACGGATGCGAGTTTTATGCATCCGCAGCCGACCGTTTATTGCGGAAGGTGGATTCGATCCACCACACCGGCCTTCGCCTTGCGACCGGTGCCTTCCGCACTTCCCCCATGGAGAGCCTGTTGGTCGATGCTGGGGAGATGCCACTCCCTCTGCGCCGCGTGCAGTGCATCACTCGCCTGTACGCGCGAGCCCGGTGCCTCGTTCAGTCGCCAACAGCTCTCACTGCATCCGCAGCTGATCTCGATGGTGCCTATGCCGCCGAGAGACGCCAGTCATACCCTAAGCCCTTTGGGTTTAGGGCCAGGAAACTCCTTCGAGAGCTAGATATATCTTTCGGGCTGGTGGCGCCCCTGGTTCTGCCCAGGACGCCACCCTGGAGGGTACCACATTTGGCTATTTGTCGCCACGCCTCTGCTCCCAAAGCTTGTACTGCGCCGGGAGTATTGCGTTCGACCTTTTTGGAGCACACATCGTGTCACGCTGGTACCGTGCCAGTGTATACGGATGGCTCCAAGTCCCAAGACGGGGGTCGGCTTCCACGCCGTATCCCCTCTGTTTGAAGTCAGCGGGGCTCTACCAGGCGCTGTGTCTGTCTTCACGGCCGAGCTGGTGGCAATACACCACTCGGTACGGGAGATTACGCGACGTGCCTGGTTCGCGAAATCCGTGACACCACGGTTTTGGCGAGCCGGGTAGATGTCGAGATTATCTTCTGCTGGGTTCCTGGACATGTAGGAATTGCGGGGAATGAGCGCGCCGATGACGGCGCCAAAGAGTCCGCGAGGACTCTGCAACCGGACCAGCGTTTCGCTCTTCCTCCCACTGACTACATGGCAGGAATACGGGCAGCTCTTCGGACTGCTTGGCAAAGAAGATGGGAGACGGTCGAGGGGAACCTAAAGTTGCGTGCCATTGCGCCGCGACTGTTCCCATGGACCTATCCCCCAATGCCGCGGCGGCTTCAGGTTGCTTTCTGTCGTCTTCGAATCGGACACACTCGTGTGACGCATCGCTATTTGATGGAGCGCTCGCCTGCGCCCTATTGCAATGACTGCGTAGTCCCCCAGACTGTAAGGCACATTCCTGTCGAATGTCCCAGTCTGGGTGATCTTCGCGCACGATACCTGTCCCGGTACCGGGATGGGCGGGGTCGCTACCGCCTGTCCCTTGTACTCGGGGCGAGTGTTTGCACCATGACTAGTGGACTTATTGACTTTTGGGGGGAGGCTGGCCTTCTCCCTTTCATTTAACCCTGTTTAATTGTTGTTGTTGTTGTTTTTGTTATTGCTTTTTATTGTTATTGTTATTTCTTATTGTTTCCTGTTTAATTTTTAAAGTAGCCTAGAACTAGGCTGTTTGTTTACGGCGACTAATGCCTAAGTCGGCAGTCGCCAGATAGCCCCTTAATTAAAAAAAAAAATATGTGTTGTTATTGTTCTCCAAGCCAGTTTTTGTCTTGCCCCACATCCGTCTGTTTACTCCCCATATTTCACTTTAAAAGTACCTCTAATGTTCAAGTGTGTCAAGTTAATCTCTGCTGGGTAAAATTGTATTGAGTGAGAGTAAATACCATTAATAGCAATAGATTCCTGAGAGCACAAGGAGCACATCCACAGCATGCTTAAAAGTAATCCACATTCCCTAAGTATTTTTTTGCGCTGTTATAACTTTCTTAAATTTCTATATTTAAAAAGTGAAGATTGAAGTCATAATCCCACTGAATACAAGGAAATTTTAAAGTATTTTTGAATTTTAGGATATAAGAAAACTAATTACACCATATTTTATGTATTATATAAGTACTAATGGTCTTTTTAGGCATTCCAGTCATCATATATGGTTGTGTTTTCTCGCGGAAAGTACATATTTTTAGATACTACGTATTGATGGAGTTAATATTGAAATTAAAATAATTCCACCTTACCTTCTCCTGATGTGACCAGAAACCATGAATTTCACACATTGGCAACATTTAATTCAAACATAATTCACATATTGGCAACTCTGGAAAGAAAAACTTATAAGAGCGCCGATTTGACGCCAAAACCCATTTGTCAACCATTGGTCATGATGGTGTTTTGTGCTTTTTGAGTATTTAGGTTTGCTAGGCTTTTAAATTGTCTACTATTTGTTCCTGAGCTGCGAGGGTGGTGGAGTGGGCCCCCCATAATGGCAACCCATAGCTTGGCTTGATAATACTTTCAGTAACCAAATGTCATGTTTTTAGTAGTAAAAAACAGTACTAATGGTGTTTTTAGTCATTTACGGCTTCATTTTGATACAGAAAGCAGTTATTTTTAAGATGGTATGATAATGGCTTGCAGTAACCAAACGCCATATTTTTAGTAGGTATTTAAAAAGCAGTATTAATGGTGTTTTTAGGCATTTCAGTCATCATTTGGGCATGGAAAGCAGTTATTTTTTAAGATAGTATCACTGCAAATAGAGCGATACTCTTAAAGATACAGGCTTTCCAGACCTAATGGAAGCTGTAAATGATGACTAAAATGCCTAAAAATACCATTAGTACTGTTTTTACTACAAAAAACATGGCGTAGGTCTTGTGAAGTTTCATTATTTCTTCTATAACTTTTATTGATTAGAAGACTTAACTTGTGGGAATGACGGTGCGCTATCATCATCTCACTTTCTTAAAAATAAATATAAGCATAAATAGGTCTGAATTTTGGCAGTGGTTTCAACGCCCTAGCTCCCCCCTCCAATGGATCTATGCCTGCAATACTGATACTGTTTCTTAACTTAAAATAATTTCATCAATGATAAAAGCCACGAGGGCATATCCAAAGAAATCTGCATCTGTTAAAACCCTCCCACAAACTTGATCCATAGGATTGTGTTAGATCTTGCATCTACAATATACAATTTAAACCATCCACAGGAATGCGTCAAAAACAAAAAGCATCACCATCAAGGCTCACCAAAATCTAAATCACACCTAATATACAATAATAAAAACTGCTTCCATGGGAATGAGTGGAATAACCCCTCCCCCTCCTAAAGAAGTTACCCTCCCTCCCGATATAATCATCCAATCTGTGCTTGAAAACATTTAAGTTTGGATTACCTACTGTCTCAGGTGGCAAACTATTCCAGTAATCTAACACTCTGTTGGTGAAAAAATATTTTCTAACATCCAACTGCATCGCTGGTTTTTAATTTTCAAGTTGTGACCCCTAGTCCGATTTCATTATAACATAACAATTTCACAGATGACAAAAGCCGCGAGGGCCTATCAAAGGTCATCCCCATCTGTCAAAACCCTCCCACAAACTGCATCCATAGGATTGTGTCAGATCATACCTCTACAATATATAATTTCAACCATACACAGGAATCTCTCAAAAACAAAAAGCATCATCATCAAGACTTCAAAATCCAAATCAATAATAAAAACTGCATCCAGAGGAAGGAGTTTAGAATATCACCCCTCCTCCCCTCCAAAAAAGTTAACCCTCCTTCCCCATATAATCATCCAATCTGCACTTGAAAACATTTAAGTTTGGACTATCTACTGTCTCTGTTGGCAAACTATTCCAGTAATCTACCACTCTGTTGGTGAAAAAATATTTTTTTACATCCAACCTTCACCTCTGTTTTTTAATTTTAAAGTGGTGACCTTAGTCAACTCAAATAACTTGCCAACATTTCAGCATCTTGTTCTGAATTTTCATTCTTTTCCTTAGAGCACTTGTCATGTATCTTCACTCTGTCAATTCTCTTAGATAGAATTGAAAGACATTTTTCACATCACACTTTTATGGATGATATCAGTATATTTAGCCCAGAATGCATTTTTTGGTTTACCTTCAAGTGGGCTAGAGTGCTTGTTTAAGTCAGCAAATTTTGGCATCAGGTAGAAACTTAAGCATACACACCTGTATTGAACATTGAATGATCAAAGATTGTAATAGATTTGAAATGAGAAGTTTGTCAGTAATTAATTGTTCAATATAACTAAACCTGTCACCATGAGTAACTGAAAAATATTTACTTAACCTCACTTGCAACTCACACTCAACTCCTGGAGAAGTTGAGAACACTGATACAATGGCAGCTAATTAGCTTGCTAGAAGTGATAACAGTCACAACTCATAAGTTCTCACACAACACAGTTACTCATAGCCTTGTAGGTACATGTTCTGACATGTTTACAACATGTAGGAGGAAGGCCCTGGTCTTCTCTAGCTTGCATATCTGCTTGCTCTTCCAAATCGGCCAATAATATGCAAGACAGCAAGCCTCTGGACTATTACCCGCTCTTATTTTCTCATAATGTTTTGTTTGGTTACAACTTTCTATATTATGACTGAGGGATAAATTGAATCATAAGGCATGTATATGTATTAAGATGCCTAAAAGTCTAAATAATAATTTGTAGTTGTAATGTTATAAGCTGATTCTTATACTTATATATTTGATTCATAGGAAATTTAGTAATTAACTATGGACAGTTATTTTTTTATTTATTTTGTGATCTACAGTAATACAGTACCTATATACAATTAATTTCTGAAATTGCAAAGAAATTATATTTAATATCTTTAAAGGTTTTTCCCCAGTTTTCCCTGGGAATAACTGGTTGAAAGCTTCCAAAGGTGTTTCCCAACCAACCCTGGTCTCTAGCACGCCTATTTAGAAAATCATTAGAGAAAATCATTCTACCAACAGCATGAAGAATCCATATATTTAAGAGGGGAGATAAAGCAAATATGTCTAATTACCGACCATGGAATCTATAATTTCAAAATCTATTAGGTATCACTTAGATAAACATAAGTTGATTAATGAATCTCAATATGGCTTTACTAGGGATAAATCTTGTTTGATTCATTTACTTTCTTATATAAAAAGTATTGTTTAATTGGATTTTAGTATGGCTTTCAACAGGGGGACACAGTTATGACTTTTTAATAAAATTAAAGCACATGGGATCAATGGAAATATTTTTAGTTGGATTCAGTTGTGGGTTAGTGAAAGACAGGATTAAATCTGAGTAGGGGCTTGTTACCAATGGGGTTCCTCAGGGTTGAGTGTTGGGGGCCATTGTTATTCTTGATTTATATTAATGATTTTGACTTGGGTATAAGTAGCAACCTGAGCAAGTTTGCTGATGATACTAAGTTAGGTAGGATTATAAGGTCTGACTCTGATGCTAAGGTATTACAAGTTAAATTGATCATACTACCCCAATAGGCAGAGAAATGGCAAATGGAATTTAACATAAGCAAGTATAGTATACTTAGTAGTTGTAATCCTCGGAATAATTATAAACTGAATGGAAAAGCTTAAGGAAAGTCAGAATTTGAAAGAGAATTAGGTTTCCTGGTCTTTTCTGACCTGTCTAGAAAGCAGTGCATAAGTGCAAGGAATAAAGCTAATAGGGTATTGAGGTTTATTGGGAGGAGTGTAAGTAATGAGAAAGTTGGTGTTATTCTGAAACTGTACCTGGCATTAGTCAGGCTTCATCTTGACTATGCGATGCACCTTTGGTCACCATATTATAGGATGGATATTGTTTTGCTTAAGTCTGTGCAAAGAACGATGACTAAGATGATTCATGGGTTGAGGAGCTTAGGTTATAGTGAAAGGCTAAATCTTCATACATTATAAAGGAGAAGACTCTGAGGGAACTTGATTGAGGTCTTTAAGTGGGTGATGGTTATAATAAGGAAGAGATAGGCAAGGTTCTTAATTTTAGCGAACAAGATAGGACAAATAGCATTTTGGTTTAAGCTGAACAAGTTTAGGAAAGAGATTGGTAGATAAATTTAATAGGCTCACTAGTCATCTGATAGAAGCATCCTCCTTACAGAGTTTTAAGAATTGACTGGATAGATTTATGGATGAGGATGCTAGAGGTAGGACTAAACTTGGTAATGAAAATAGGAGCTGTCTCATATAGGTTATTGATTATCCTTTCACAGACTCTTTTTCTTATGTTCTAATATGAGTATAGTTTAAGGATAACCTCTTTACTTTTATAACTAACATTCCTCTTAATGAAGCACAACTCTGTATTTGCTCTAATGTTTTGCCTCAATACACTGTTTAGAAAACCTCTTGACCTATCTACTACTACTCCTAAGTCCTTTTCATCTTCTCCATTTAGCCACTGTCCATCCATTTCATAGCTAAATTCTCTATTATCTCTTCTCATGTTAATAACTTGACATTTTTTAAGGTTAAAACTCATCTGCCACTTTTGTGCCCAACCTAATTACTTATTTAAATCACTCTGCACTTTAAAGTTAATTTCAACTTCATTTACTACTGTTGCTAATTTTGTGTCAGTGAAAATTGTCACTTTACTATTTACATCCTCTCCAAGATCATTTATATAAACTAGGAATAATAATGGGCCTACAACTGATTCCTGAAGTATGCCACTGATAATGTCCCTCCACTGTTACCTCACTTCATTCAATTCAAAACTTTGCCACATATCCCATGCATTCTTAATTTCTGAACTAGTCTCTTTTGTGGAACCTTATCAAAAGGGTTGCTAAAATATAACTAGGTTCATCAATATTTTCTCTATCTAATTGTTTAGTTACATGATCCAAAATTGCTGTAAGTTTGTTAAACATAATCTACCTCTTTCTAGATAGGTACTTAGAAATACTCTTCTTAACTACCTTCTCAATAATTTTCCAAACTATAGAAGTTAAGCTTACTGGTCTAAAGTTATTCAGGTCCTCTTTACTTCCCTTCTTAAAAATTGGCACTATATTTGCTAATTTTTAATCATTAAGTAGTTAGTGTCAATCCTTCTATGATACTGGGAGGATCCCCAACTAGATAATGAAATTTTTATATAAGGTTAGTATATATAATCACTAGTCGGCCCCGGGAGCCAGTCCTCTTTTGGGGAGAGGCGCCAGGAAGTATTATGTTTTGATACCAAACGGCGTTCAGGTGGAAGCCTTCGTCACCTCGCGGGAGAGGGACCTGTTCCGCGTCGGAGGTACATGGATATAGATACCCATCGGCGGGATTCCTTGGAACAGAGAGTGTGTGTGTATTGTGCTGTGAAGGCGGGAGAGGAAAGAAAGCAGTGTTGTGATTGGCTATGTGTGAGGTGAAAGGTGTAAGATCTACCCACCCGAAAACCGGGTGAGCACAGCGTGTCCACCAATTGGTAGTGCTGATGTTTGTGTTTGCTCATGCCGGGATTCGGAATCGAACCTGGTACCATGATGTTGGGGGGCCAATGCTGTATATATCTTCTCAAGAGCTACTGCAATACTATCTACACCTAGATTGAATATCATTTGGGCCAGATGCCTTACAAGTATTTTCAAATTATAAGCAATTTAATGATTTCCCTATCTACATTAATGGTATTCAACACCTCATTCCCTGACCTAGAAGGGTCACGAATTAAATTTTGGAATCTCTTCTGTAAATACTGAGGCAAAATGCTCATTAAGTACATCTACTATTTCCTCATCAGATTCTTTCACAAGCCTTCATAATTAATAGGCCCTATTTTATCTCTGCTAGATTGTTTATTCATTTTATAATAGCTAAAGAATTTTCTTGGATCTTTATTATTATTTTGAGCTAAATTATTTTTTGCTGCCCTTTTGTTTTTCTTAATTATCTTATTTAATTCATTCCTAGTTACCCTATAATAATTAAGATTTTTTAGCAGTAACATCCTCTGTAATCTTTGGTATGCTCTTTTCTTTGCAGGAATTTTCCTACCTATCTCATGATTCCACCATAATGGCTTCATACATTTCTTCCTAATGACTCATTGGGATGCACTGTTCTTGGATTATATTTAATATAGTCTTAAAAGTATCCCACATCTCACAAGTATTCTTACCACTAAATTCTATATCCTAGTTAGCCCAATCCAGCACATTTCTAAGTTTTACATAATCCCCTTTATGAAAATTTGGAATTTTAAGTCTTTTGATGTACTAGCTTTCCTTATTCTTAAGTTAAAACAAACTATCTAATGATCACTATTTCCCAATGATTTCCCAACAGTCAATTCCTGAACTAAATTATCATCATTTGAAAGTACTAGATCTTATATATTGATACCCCTTGTTTGTATATTAACATATTGACTAAAAAAATTATCCTCAAATCATTCTATAAATCTACAACTTGCTCAATCCCTTCGTATCACCTAGAATAACTGTATCTGCTTCACATCCTTTACTTAGATATTTCCTTATCATTATTTCATCTCTATCATCAGTCTGTCCAGGTGGTCTCTAAGAGGTTCCCAAGTGTATTATTCAATTTTTACTAACCCTAATATCTATCTGCAGTGACTCAACTTCTCCTTGCTTTATAGAATTATTTAGATTTGAATCAATCACTTCACCCCAATTCACTTTCCAGAATACTTGCCCTCTTGAACTCGCATATCAGAGCCACATAGAAGGAAGATCTCTGCCAGCAACTCTTTGGATCACCTATATCCATCCTATATGAGGACACAGGTCCTATGACCTGGTTAAAGTCCACAAACCATCACCTGGACTAAGATCAGGTCCATTTGAGAATGGACACTGTGTTCCATCCATGCACTTATTCCACCTGTCTTTCCTTTTCCAGACTGCCTATGGTGTTCCAATCAACCGGAAACCATGCCACACTTCATGTAAGAATGTCTGCATCACTATTCTCCACAAATACTCCTCCGCAAAAAAACTCAGAGAAATTGGTGTCACAATTCACAGTTCCAGTCATCTTAAATGGAGTTATTTACTTTTCACCAATCCACTAAGCAATTTCATACTGACCCCAGTCCTTTCTGACCCAAATGGGTCAGCTATAGAGAAAATAACCTTTCTCCTTTTCTGCTTACTACGAGGGGAGATCAATAAGTTTTGCAATTTGGATATAAGGAAAAGTATTTTATTATTTTTCAATATAACTACCCTCGACTTCAATGCACTTGCGCAACTTTTTCCTGAGGCTTCGAATTCCCGACAACCAGAAATCTCACGACTGCTGTTCAATCCACTCCTGGACAGCGAGCTGGACATCTTCATCGTCCCCAAACCAGCTTCCACGCAGTGCAGCCTTAACCTGGTGGAATAAAAAGTAGTCACTAGGGACCAGATATAGACTGTAGGGGGGATGGTTGAGCTCCTCAAATCCGCACTTATGCAGGGCAGCTTGTGCAACTCTGGCCTTGTGAACTTTGACGATGTTGAAGTCGATCATAGGGTGTGAGGTTTCTAGGGACCCAACGGGCAGAGACCTTGGTCATGGCCAAATTGTCATGGATGATGTTGATAACACTTCCATGTGATATTCCAAGTTCTCGCTTGTTTTCTTTGACCTTCACCCGCCGATTTTCGAGGGACTCAGCACCCCATCCGACCCCAGCTTATCCTCTTCTCTTTCCTTCAAAACACTTGTTAACTCGCTTTTCATACAACCTCCCCCACAACTTTCTCTGGTCAGTCTCTAATTTCACAGGGTAGATGCTGACCTTCTTCTCAGCCAACCGTCCCAGATCGGGGCTGAGGGGACAACGTTCCCTAACCCCTGAGACCGGTTCGGGATCGGGTTTTTTTAACAACCTGCTTCATCCCCACCCTTACCTTCCTCACATCCCTTTTCCTTCTCACTTCATCTATCCTTGATTTTACGCCGTGCCCAAGTTGGAGCCACCATGCTGAGGGTCTGCCAGATCACCAGGTGGGAGGGGTGGCCTTAAATGGCGGCACCTTGCTCTGCCAGGCCCGTAAGCACCCCTTGCAGAGCGGGCTACTGCGAGGGGTGATGTGCTATTGCATCCCGTGGAAAAAATAGGGTCACCATGCCAATAGATGAAAAACTAAAAAAACCTAACCCTCAACTTCCCCTGTTCCATCAACTGAGCCACCCTCGGACAGCTCCACAAAAAAAATGGAGGTCCCCACCCTCCATATTTCTTTAACCGGAGAGGAGGTTTACTCCTCTACTACGCCTACAGGTGTAGGGGACTCAGCACCTCCCTTTTTCCAGCGGCAGTCCCCTCTTTTCTTTCCAAGGGGACTGCCAAGAAAGCCTTCAGGCAGGCCATTGCCGACCGCTCCCCATTGAAGCAGCTCGGTAGGGCAAACCGCCTTAGGGGGTAGAGGAAAGCCAGGCCCCTTTGGTCGCTTCCCTCAAAAGACCTGCTAGCAAGAATATTGAACCTTGCCGGGGTCAAGGCCTGTGCCTCCCCACACATGACTGGTGACGCTGCCAATGGGACCTGCGATATCCTGGGAGGGGAAGGCCAACTGGAGGCCCCCTCCTGTGATAGACATGGTCCTTGAGGCAACCCAACCTCAGACATTAGGGCCTTCAATAGGGGCAAATCCGGGCTCGGCGCCAAGCACTGAACCCGAATCCGCCCCTAGGTTAAGTCCTCCTCAAACGGCTGGGGTCTCAGAGACAGTACAAGGAGGGGAGGGATCTCCTCCAACCGGTGACCCTGTGACCACCAGGACCTTTTCCATTTCAGAGAAAGACCTGGCTGAGGCCGGTCCATCTGGCCTGGGGGCTCCTACCGGCAGAGGTGAAATGCAGTTTCATTTCCCGCCCTCCTCTCCAAAAAAGACTAAGAAGACTCGGGGCTCCTCTCCATCCACGGGGGCTGCGGGGATGGATGGGACTGCTGCCACTTTGGCAAGCCACCAAGCCAAGATCGATACATCCGGCCCCTCTACCCCCCTGTGTGCGGAGCCCGTGACTATGACTAAGACCAAAAGTGTACAGGGCGGAGCCGCGATAACATCAGGGCCCCTCATTCAGAGGTTACCTGGTATTTTTGAGCCCGCTGGCTTCAAACACTTCCTCATTATTCGCTCCACTGATGGCAGCATGTTGGCCAAGGGCAACATGATCCATCAAAGGAGAGCATTAGCTAGTGCAATTGGTAAAGAGCCGAAGGTGACCCATTTCTCGGATGGGAGCCTTCTGGAAAATGCGGCAAATCCCACTGAGGCGGCCAATATAAGTCCTCTTCGGACACTTCATGGCATCCCGGTGAGTGTGACAACGCACTCGACCATGAAATTTGTTAAAGGAGTAGTTTATGCGAGGGAACTCATTGACTACTCCATAGATGACATCACCTTAGAGCTGGCTGACCATGCGGCGGTCAAGGTCGAACGTGTGATGAGAAAACAGAGAGGGGCCTCGAGACCCACCCCAACACTCTTCGTCACGTTCGACTGTTACAAGCTCCCTCAGTCAGTGTGTGCCAGTTGGTACCGCTACGCGTGAAAGCGTTTGTGCCACTGCCGCAGCAGTGCTATTACTGTGTAAATTGCTCCAAGGCTGCACACAATAGGTCTAAATTGTGTGTGGCCAAGTGTGTCAATTGCGGAGAGCTGCACCCCGCTTCTTCGAAGCAATGGGGTGCATATCTCCTTGAGAAGGAAGTCTTGACCGTTCAAGCCCAGGATTGACTCTCATTCCGCGTGACTAAGGACTTGGTCCTGGCATGCCTGGCTCTGCCTGGGACGTCTTATGCCTCAATAGTTAGTAAGGCACCCTCTGCTCCTGGCCCATCCAGGCCAACAAGCACGGTTGTTTCCGCACCCATTCAGAGCCCTTCTGCGGGCTCTACTCAACCCGGGCGCTCACCGGGTAAAGCTGGCGGCAAAGAGGGTTCATACCCAGCCCCGGCTAAAACCAGGGCTCCCCACAGCATGACCGTTTCCCGTAAGGGGAAACAGCCATACGCCTCCACCGAGTCATTAGACTCACAGGAGGCAACACCCCTGAAGTTGGTCACCAGGCCATCTTCTGGGTTTTTTAAAGCTGTCCCCCTAAAGTAGGGCTGAGTGTGCTCTGGAGACGGTGGTTCCTCGAAAAGAGGCCCTCCGACCTCCGAAGCTACAATGCCCACCTAAGGTTTCAAGGTAGAGGGAAGAAAAGACTTGCATGGTGAGCCCAACCTCCCCCAATAAGTCCTCAAAGGCGACAGCACCTTCAGCGCTTTTTCCGGCTAACAACACCCGGGGTTCTGCCTCCGGGAAGCGTACAGCGATTCCCGTGAGGGTCTTCTGTTCTAAGAGAGCCCCCGCGTCTCCTCCGAGCTAGGCCTGGAGTCATATTCCTTCAATGGAATTGCTGTGAGAGGAGCTGTGGTTTCATCTCATCCCGTTCCCCGTTAGCTATTTTTCCGCAGGTGACCATGCTAGGCGCATGCTCCATGCCCACCCTCCCGGGGTATAAGGGTCTTGCGACCCCACCACCACAGGATGGCCAGGCTGCGGGATTTGCGGTTTACACCCGGCATGACGTCTCCATTCTTCCTTTCACTTTAGATACCTCCTTTCAGGCAGTGGCTGTGCAGCTTCACCTGGATAGGAGGTATAGTATCATTTCTGCGTATATTCCACCGTCAGCTGACTTCGATGCGGGAGACTTCCACCGCATCGTGGCACGGTTGCCGAGGCCCTTTCTCTTGCTTGGAGATCTGAACGACACGCATCCTCTCTGGGGAGATTACTCAATAAATCCCAGGGGATAATCCTTGCCAATCTGATCAATGAGCTTGAGATAGGTGTCCTAAATGTGGATGAGTTTACACATCACTGCCCGAGAACCGCTTCATTTTCTTGCCTTGACCTATCTTTGTGCTCTTCGGATGCACAGCTTGATTTTGATTGAGGGTGGTCGATGACCTCCATGGTAGTGATCACTTTCCCATTCAAATATCATTTTCAGGGCAACTGCCGCCTGAGAGCCCACCTCGGTGGTGCTTGGCTCGGCTTCGGTGACCTGCATTTCAGGAAATGACTGAATTCTCTATCTCAGTCGAGGAGTTTAGGTTGGTAGATGGGGCCGTTGAGTTCTTCTCCGGCAACCTCATCGCCGCGGGCCTGACTACTATTCCTAGAACGTCTGGCCGTTTTTCACGCCGACCACTCCCATGGTGGTCGGCCAAGTGTGAGACGGCCCTCAAACAAAAGCGTTATGCCTACATGCGCTATAAGCGCCGCCCGAACGATTTCACTTTCGCTGAATTTCGTCGGGCTAGGGCTAGGTTCCTGTATATTTCGAAGCACGCCCGCCGATCTTCTTGGCGGGCATACGTGTCTTCACTTAACGGGAAGACCCCTTTAGCTGAGGTGTGGAAGCGATTCAAAAGCATTCGGGTCAAGTTCCTTAGCGACCGCTTTTTCCGCATTCTCTAGCCGTGATGCTGCTCCGCCAGCATTCAATGCACGTCGTGATGTCGCGGAAGGCCGCCGGCTGGATTTTACCTCCAGAGGCTGAGAACCCTTCAACGACAAGTTTATTGTGAGTGAGTTGCGCTCCGCCCTCGCTTCGTGCGCGGACACCGCCCATGGTCCGGGCGATGTCCCGTACGCCATGCTTCGACACCTGGGTGTGCAAGGCATGGCCTTTCTGTTAGATTTGTTCAACAGGATCTGGGTGGAAGGTCTTCTCTCAGACTCCTGGCGAATCGCTACTGTGCTCGCCTTTCGCAAACCGGGGAGAGATCACTCTACTCCGGCCGGTTTCCGCCCAATCTCTCTAACCTCTTGCGTGTGCAAGTTGATGGAGAAATTGGTAAATGTTAGATTAGCCTTTTTCCTGGACAGCAGAGGCCATCTATCTTCTGCACAGTGCGGCTCCCGCAAGTTCCACTTCACGTCGGATGCTCTGCTCTGACTGGAAAATGCCGTCTGCGAGGCCTTCCTTCGTAGACAGCACTACGCCACGGTGTTTTTCGATCTGGAGAAGGACTATGATACCGCATGGCGATACGGTATCATGGAGACTCTCCACACGATGGGGGCGAGGGGACGCCTCCCAATGTTTATATCTGAATTTTTGCGAGATCGTCGATTCCGCGTACGGGTGGGGGGAACCCTCTCTGGCCCAAAGGAGCAGGAAAGTGTCCTCAGTGTCACACTCTTTGCCCTGAGCATCAAAGGCATCACCTCGGTGCTGCGTGGACGACCTTTCGATCTCTTTTTGGGCGGCCCAAATGCCAACTCTGGAGCGTTGACTCCAACAGGCATTGAACCGCGTCTCTCGCTATGCCGAAGCGCACAGGTTTCGGTTTTCTTTGACCAAGACTAAAGTGGTGCACTTCTGCCGCCTTCCACGGCTCCACCCCGACCCAGATTTGTTTCTTGATGGGGTGCACCTGCATGTGGTTGAATCGCACCGTTTCCTTGGTCTTGTATTCGACCAAAGCCTCACCTGGGAGGCTCCTATTCGCAGCCTTAAGGTCTCTTGTACCCGCGCCATGGATATTCTCCGTTCCGTGACGTTCATCGCTTGGGGCGCTGATAGGGCTACTGCCCTACTTTTTTATCGATCCTTTGTTCGTTCGAAGCTCGACTACGGATGCGAGTTTTATGCATCCGCAGCCGAGCGTTTATTGCAAAAGGTGGACTCGATCCTCCACACCGGCCTTCGCCTTGCGACCGGTGCATTCCGCACTTCCCTCAGTCGCCAACAGCTCTCACTGCATCCGTAGCTGATCTCGACGGTGCTTATGCCGCCGATAGACGCCAGTCATACCCTAAGCCCTTTGGGTTTAGGGCCAGGGAAAACTCCTTCGAGAGCTGGGTATAGCTCCCGGGTCGGTGGCACCCCTGGTTCTGCCCAGGACGCCACCCTGGAGGGTACCACATTTGGCTATTTGTCGCCACGCCTCTGCCCCCAAAGCTTGTACAGCACCGGGAGTATTGCGTTCGACCTTTTTGGAGCACACCTCGTGTCACGCTGGAACCATGCCAGTGTATACGGATGGCTCCAAGTCCCAAGAGGGGGTCGGCTTCCACGCTGTATTCCCTCTGACAGGCGCTGCGTCTGTCTTCACGGCTGAGCTGGTGGCAATACACGACTCGGTACGGGAGATCACGCGACGTGCCCGGTTCGAAGACCGGATTGTGATCTATAGCGACTCAAAAAGCGCCCTGAGTGTTCTCGGGGCATTGGAATCTCCGCATCCCCTGGTTCGCGATATCTGTGACGCCACGGTTTTGCCGAGCCGGGCAGATGTCGAGATTATCTTCTACTGGGTTCCTGGACTTGTAGGAATTGCGGGGAATGAGGGCGCCAAAGAGTCCGCGAGGACTCTGCGACCAGACCAGCGTTTCGCTCTTCCTCACACTGACTACATGGCAGGAATACGGGCAGCTCTTTGGACTGCTTGGCAATGAAGATGGGAGATGGTCAAAGGGAACTTAAAATTGCGTGCCATTGCGCTGCGACTGTTCCCATGGACCTATCCCCCAATGCCGCGACGGCTTCAGGTCACTTTCTTTTGTCTCTGAATCGGACACACTCGTGTGGCGCATCGCTATCTGTTGGAATGCTCGCCTGCGCCCTATTGTAACGACTGCGTCGTCTCCCAGACTTTTCGGCACATTCTTGTCGAATGTTCCAGTCTTGGTGATCTTCACGCACGTTGCCTGTCCTGTTACCGGGATGGGCTGTTTTGCTACCGCCTGTCCCTTGTACTCTGGTTGAGTGCGTGCACATTGACTGGTGGACTTGTTGACTTTTGGGTGAGGCCGGTCTTCTCCCTTGTATTTAACTATTTTTTTTTTGTTATTGTAGTTTGTTTTTTTGTAGGTCACACGATCCTGCGCCAGGGGGAGGACCTCCCTGCGATGCCGGAGATTGCTTCCTGATTGTTGTGATTTTCCTTTTTTATTGTTTTCATATTTGTATTTTAAAGTAGCCTAGTGCTAGATTGTCTTGATTCCGGCGACTTATGCCCAAGTAAGCAGTCACTAGAGAGGCTCTTAAAAAAATATATATATCTCCATACAGGCCGCATTGTCCTCGTTGGTCTCGTCTGACAGGCTTCCTGGACGGGGGTCATCTTCAAGGGACTCATGACCATGGCGGAACTCCCTATTCCAGCGCGCAATGATTGCATAGGATGGGGCGGTGTCGGTGTACTCTGCAACCATGCGTTCATCGATCTCTTTTGCATTCTTGCCTTCCTTGGTAAAAAATTTGATCACTGTGCGGTGCTCAACCTTCTCCATTGTTGAAAAATTTGTGACTTGACGATCTGCGATCAGCTACTGCTTCTTAAATAGACGAGGCAGGAGCGTGCGGCTGCAGGTCTTGACTTGTCCTAACACCCCCACAAACTTTACATCAACATGCTAGAGTCAGTACAAAGGAGGGCAACAAAAATAATACCTTCTGTGAAGCACCTTGAATATGAAGAGAGACTGATGGTTCTAAATATGTTCTCATTTGAGAGAAGATGATTTGTCAAGGGAGATATGATTGAGCTGTTTAAAATCTGTTCTGAGATGGATAAGTTGAATTTTACCAAGTTATTTGAGTTTGAATGTAGTAATAGGACTAGAGGTTACCACTTAAAAATTTAAAAACAGAGGTGCAGGTTGGATGTTAGAAAATATTTTTTCTCCAATAGAGTGGTAGATTACTGGAATAGTTTGCCATCTGAGATGGTAGACAGTCCAAACTTGAATGTATTTAAACACAGATTAGATGATTTTATGGGGAGGGAGGGTTAACTTTGGGGATATTCTGGACTCATTCCTGTAGATGCAGTTTTTATTATTGTATATTACGATTGATTTGGATTTTGACAAGTCTTGATGATGATGCCTTTTGCTTTTGACACATTCCTGTGTATGGTTTGAATTGTATATTCTAGATGCATGATCTGATACAATCCTATAGATGCATTTTGTTGGTGGGTTTTGGTAGATGCGGATGACCTTTGATAGGCCCTTGTGGCTTTTGTCATCCGTGAAATTATGTTATGTTATTGACCACCCCTCGTAACATGGCCTATTTCATTTTCAGATTGCTGAGTTGGCCCAGCAACCACAATACTCTGACCTATCTTCTTTAAGCCCTAGGGCATGAACATTAAACAGGCATGGACGATTTCCAGGGCCCATAGTGCTTACCTTTGCACTCTTTGCCCTTAACTTTATAAAAATTACCAAATTGCTGTCTATGAATATAACTGGGTATCTGTAATCTAGGTATAGTGTAATAAATAAATACAAATTATTGCAAATAGTAGGCCTGTGTGTGCATTGTTTGTGTGGCTGAAGTTGAGAAGGATCTAGTTCTAAGTAAAGTAAGAGAGCTTGACAGAAATGAGTCCTATTAGACCTGGAAGAAAATGATGAGAGAGGGTGTAGCAACAAGCCAAGAAGCAGAAGAGAAGATGGATGGAGATAAGGCAGGGGAAGGCAATCTCCAATAGTGTTGAGTGGGACCAGAAGGCAGATTTGGGACAAGAGGCTGAAATGTTAAATATCCCCATGGAATATCTAAGGAGAGAAATTTTGGAAGGAAATAATGGCACAAGGAATGAAGATTTCAGGCAAAGAGGCTGCTAGAAAAAGGGAGGTAACAAGGAGTAACAAGGAAAGAAAGTACCCTAGAAGACCTTGTGGTCCATTCAATGAGGGCACCTTTGGACTAGCAGTCGAGCGGGCACATCTCTGTTCAAATGATTTATGTCCTTAAACGTTTAAGGCCATTTTTCAAGACCCTGTCTAGTCTCGACTTGAACTGGTCAACAGACTCACTGTTGACAACTTCCACTGGAAGTGCGGTCCAACTACTGCAGATACTGTACATGAAAATTTTTCCACACAGATCACGGTTGTAACGCTTCAGTTCAAGTTTAAAGCCGTGATTTCTTGTTCTGCTCTCAACAAGTGTGAAAATATCCCTGTAGTCAACATTGTCGAACCCTCAAAGTATTTTGAAAACTTTGATGAGCTGACCACGCAGTCTACACATTTCCAATGAGAACAGATCTAATTCCCTTAATCTATCTTCATAACTTTTATGTCTGATAGAGGGAATCAATTTGGTTGCCCTGGCTTGCACGCATTCCAATCTTGCGATGTCCTTTGTAAATGAAGGACTCCAAAATTGTACGGCATACTCCAGGTGTGGTCGGATAAGTGAGTTGTATAAACACAGTACAATCTCCTTGTTCCGATATCCAAACTGGCACTTTATGTAGCTTAGCATCCTTTGGGCCTTTTTCTCCACCTCAATGCACTGTTTCGAGAACTTGAGGTCACTAGTGATTGTTACACCCAAGTCCTTCTCAGTGTCAGTGGATTCAATAGCAGTTCCCTTAAAGATATACTGAGATTGGGGGTTTCGGTGGCCGATATGCCTCACTTTGCATTTGTTCACGTTAAAAGGCATTTACCACGTGTCTAACCACTCCTCAATCTTCTGAAGATCTTCCTGCAGGCGGGCAGTTTTTTCGTCCTTTGCAATGTTCATATCAAGCTTGCTATCGTCAGCAAATTTAGAAATCTTCGCAAACATGTCATCATCCATGTCGTTGAAGTAGATGATGAATAGTAGTGGTCCCAGGACAGAACCTTAAGGCACCCCGCTACTAATGGGCACCCACTCAGAAGCCTGTCCATTCACAACCACCCATTGCCATCTGCCACTTAACCAGTTCTCTATCCAGCTGGCTACTTTTCCATCTATGCCCAGTGCTCGCACTTTCTGGAGAAGACGGCGGTGTGGTACCTTATCAAAGGCTTTCTGAAAGTCTAAGTAGACCACATCCACCACCTTGGCCTGATCATGCTCACTGAAGACGAAGTGGAAGAATTCCACAAGGTTCGCCAGGCATGACCATTGCCTTCGGAAGCCGTGCTGGAAACTCCTCAGTAGCAGCTTTGACTCTAAATGCGATGTCATTTTGTCCACCATGATGCTTTCCATGAGTTTACCGACTATCGAAGTTAGATTGATAGGTCGGTAGTTCGATGGTTGGCTACGGCCTCCTTTCTTGAAGATAGGAGTCACCTCTACTTCACGCCAGTCTCTAGGAAAGCATTCGGCCTGAATTGACATGTTGAAGATTGCGCTCAGGTGTCGAGACACTTGATCGCGCACTTCTTTCAACACTTAAGGTAGAAACCCATCCAGGCCAGGCGATTTATTTGTCATTAGGTCAGTGATCTTTTTCTATTTCTCCTTCGGTGAAGTCCATATCCTCCAGCTTTTTTCCTGAGTAGGAACTCGTTGGCTGGGGGATGGGACCACGCTCTTGAGTAAACACTGAAGAGAAGTAGTCGTTGAAGAGGTTAGCATTTTCTGCATCTGAGTGCTTTAATGTCCCCTCATTCCCCAAAGGGCCAATCATTTGCCGGATTGGTTTACAGCTGTTTACATATCCAAAGAACTCCTTGGAATTCTCTTTACAAAGTCTTGCCACTCGGAGTTCCTCAGACTGCTTACCCGCCCTTATGCTGGCTAGCCTCTGGTATTCGTCAAAGTCACCCGAGATCTTCGATTACCGGTACACATTTCTCTTCTCCCTAAGCAGTTGGCCGATTTCTCAATTAAATCACTTTGGTTGAACAGAAGACTGACGGGGGCATTTCAGATGTATGAAATGCGATTGAAGACTCATGAATGTGGTTTTGAAACTGTTCCACGAGTCTTCAACAGCATCGCACACTTCTAGCCTCGCGTCAGTCAGTCCAGTAAGAAAACATGCAAAGTCTGCTCTTCTCAAATCAAGTTTCCTCGATTTACTAGTTGCGGGCCCTGCCTTTGGGACTTTGACTACAAATCTAATTAGTCGGTGGTCACTGCCACCGAGCTCTTCGCCAACAGAGAGGTCCTCAACGATGTCATCCTTGGAGGTGAAAACCAAGTCCAGGATATTGTCTCCTCTCATTGGCTCTCTCACCCATTGAGTCAGGAACTCGTTCACAAACTCCAGGAGTAGTATGTTCTTGCCACAGGGTTCTCTGGTTTCCCAGGTGATACACACTGTCTTTTACAAGTTCGCCCAATAGCTGGTACAGACTCCTGTCCTGTTCTAAGAGTTGGGCAGGGGTAAGAGGACCTATCTCTAGGTCAGCACCTAGTAGTACATGGTCGGATATGATGCTGCATTCCGTCGAGTTGAGAGTATCCTTGACATACAACATCACACCGCCACCTTCTCTGTCAGGCCTATCTTTCAGGAAGAGCTGGTAACCGGTAATCGTGAATTCACCTTCAAAATCTCGGCTTGAGGTTTTTACCCATGACTCTGTTATGGCTACCATTTCAGGTTCTTCCGTCGCTACGAGGTCACGAAGTTCAAGATACTTGTTCCTGATTGTACTCGCATTAAACAGAAGAACTTTGAGGGAGTCCCCAACTGCAGGACTCCCTATGCTCTTCCGTTTCCCAGCTTGTTTGTTTGCGAGGAGGCACCCCTCTTTGCGACCTCTGAGAAGGTCGTTCCAGGAGTGACACAGGTGTACTGCCCTCACTCTGGGCTGGATACTCCTTTGGGTCCTCTACGATATCCTGGATCATGTTCGACAGAAAGGCCTTTCCTTTAAAGGAAAGATATACCCCATTCCTTTGGTAGAGATCATGTCTACCATAAAAGGTGCGGGTGGGTCCATAAAAAAGACCCCCTCTGCCGTACACAAATCTGCCAGGCGCTGGTTTAAAGAGACGTTCGAGTGAGCGATCCGTGTTGGACCTCTCCTTGGGAGCATCCCGACTACAACACGCTTGCGGGTTTTCAGCCCACAGTCATTCACGGCACCCATGACCGTGTGGAGGATTTTATCCATAGGGCCTACCCTACCTCCTCTCAGGTAGAGGTCATTTCCACTGACCATCAGAGCAACCACTGAGCTCTCAGAAATCTGTGATTTCTCAGCCTCTACTCTGATGTGGTGGTTACCCCATCCTGGCAGGTAGCTTACCTTCACACAGGGGCTGTAGACACCGTGCTTGAGAATCACCAATAAGAGTCACCCTTGCACATTTTTCATCAGACGACTTAATCTTTCCTTTCGGATGCGACTTGTCGCTTTCCTCTTTTATCTCTACATTTTTCGTCTTCTTTTTCATCCACCCATCCAAGCGAAAGAAGGCAATGGAAGCGACTGTGTCCCCACTTTCCATTCAGCACCACCTGATTGTTCCAAAACTAGCACAGACTCATCCAATAACAGCGAAGACAGTTCTTGGGAGGATGAGAATGCAGTATCAATGAGGAAAAGGAAGCATAACCCAACAGGCTTAGCAAGACTCCTTTCTACAAGCTCAAAGCTATCGTCCCACAGAGCAGCAAAGGTATGTCGCCAGCTTTCTGGTGAGAGTATTGAAATCCCAACCCCATGTCAGTCAGCAATCCACAAGTCTATCTACACGAGAGCTGCTCAGGTGAAGAAGCACTTGGTGAGCACACTTCATCTGAAAAAGTGGAGCTTACACTTTGAGACGGCAAATGCATTGAGGACTTTAAATATCAGGTCATGGTCCTCAAGAATCTTTTTAGTGAAAGAAATAAAGTTATCTGTGCTCAAATTGAAGGATGGGAAAGCTGTAACAATTGCAAAAGGGCTCCAGGGTGTGTTAGAGGAGTTCAACCTGTGGGGATCAATTATTATGCTTGTCGCCGATGCAACAAGAGTGAATACCGGCAAAAAGACAGGCGTTGTTGTTCGACTGCAGCAAATGTTCGAAGAGGAAGTTCACCCCAAACCCAAGTTCATCAGTTGCCAGCACCATGTCCTGGATCGGATTCTTCACGTTGTCATGGACGATAAGCTCCATGGGTCGACTAAATCACCAAACATAGAGTAGTTTTTTGTGCAGGATTTGATGAGCAATTATGATAAATTGAAAGTAGCCTTCAGCAACAGTAAAACTGAGATTAAGGAAACAGGCTGCTGGAGAGACGACATGAAGTTTCTCTATCACCTCACTGAGATGAATGAGGTCCCTTTTGTAAAGTTTCAAAAGATCCCAAACATCAACAATGCACGTTGGAACTCTCGTGCCATTCTAGCCCTTATTGCGTTCATTCTGATGCCTGACACCCAGAGCAGGCTGCGTAAAATCTGTTCATTCATTTCTTACTCATGGGCTGACCATTGGTTCAGCACCCACTTGCTCCGCACTGAAGATTTTGATGAACTATCCGCAGCTCTAAATGAATACCCAACAGGTCTCAAATGCTTGAAAACCCACTGGAAAACAGATGAATCTCCAATCAATATTGCCCGAAGCAACCAGTGCTGTGAGTGTGCGGTCAAAGTTATGCAAGACTTGCACGGGTCCTGACACAACAAGAACAACCTATCACTGAGATTCATCCTGTCCAATGACATTATTGTAACTAATTTACTTCCTTGTGTGTTTGATGACCCTATATATATGTGACTCATAAGCTTGTGTTCAAACCTGTATATGCTGCCAGTGACTTAAAAAACTGAACAAAAAAGCTGACAAATAAATTTTTTTAAATCATTTTGTGCGTGAGGTTTTTTTTATCAAATCACCTGGAAAGTAAGATTTTATATAATCTTTAATTAAAGCTCATCATATTATGACACAGGGATATGAGGTTGTAAAAAAGTCATCACCCTAATGGGGAGTTGTCCATTGTGTGTGAACAATGTGAGATATGTGGATTAGATTTGGATAAATAAACTAAAATGTCCTTGCAAATTGAGAGAATAAGCCTACAAACCTAGCATCTTTTTTTATTATGTACCTACTGCTTGTTTTTATGCAATGCTCACCACACTAAAAAAAAAATCCTAATGTAGGATTAGGGTCACTGTGAACCTCTTTTATGAGGTCTTTGAACTATAATTTACATCCACTAGAAGTCAATACACTGATGCCCACTCCAAACAGGCAAATGTGGAAAAAGGTGACAAAGTTGGTTTGGTAAAAATTATGTAGACAATGTGATGTCTATCAGTTTTTTGTACAAATACTTCACAATGACATCATAATATTGAAATTCAAACTGTTATTAAATTAATATTAAAATAGACCACTCAATAAATTATATATAAATGGATTCACAAAAATGTGTTTGATATAATAAATTAAATTTGTTTTGAAGCAATTATAGGTGCCTAAATATTAACCAAAAGTTGGTTCAGTGATGTCACATTATCTAGATATTTTTGACCAAACTTACTTTGTCACCTTTTTTACCATTTAGCTCTGCTTTGCATTGGGAAGCTTTGCATTATGACTTGTATTGGATGGGAATTAGATTTCAAACACTTCATAAAAGAGGTTCACAGTAACCCTAATTGTGCAAGGAAATTTTTTGAGGTCCCAATTTGTTCTTCATTTTTGGTGATTGTAAGGCGAAATCCAACAATATTGGGGGTTGTTTTATGTTTTTGAGTTGCTAATACTATAAGTTAATTAAAAATAATTGGAGAGGTGGAACCCCTCACCCAGAAGGGAGGGGTACTTTGCAGAAGTACAAAAAGTTTGTATAGTTTCACAAACTAGTGATTTTTTTTACTATTTTAGGTTATTTATCCAAATCTTTTCTTCATATTTGGCTGTCGTAAGACAAATGTGCCAAAATCAAGGTTTACTCCAATTTTAACTGAATCAATATATAACTGTTTTCCCACATTTCACCTTCTGACCATCAAAAAAAGAACAGATGTGAACATAGCAGAAAAAATAACGAGCTAACATAACTTTTCAATTTTTAAATTACTGGTTTGTGAAACTATACAAACCTAAAATATTTTTAGGATTATTACCTTCTGGTATTGTGGTCACTTTATTATTTATGAAATAAAAGTTCCTTTTATCTGTACTATTTCTCTAATTGAAAAAATGAGTGACTTTAAAGTATCAAAATAATATGAATAATGGAACTATGCTCAAAATCTATGCTCCCATTTTGCTTGTTTGCTTTCAGCTTTCCTCCATAGCATTCTTTGTTTTTATTTACTGTACCATAATTACTTTTTTCATACATTTTACTATTTCTTCTTGTAGCATTTTTTTAAATGTGAATAGCAGTTTGATTCCCATTCTGTTGCTATTGGAATAAACCTCGATTTTGGCACATTTCAGCTTACAACAACCAAAAATGAAGAACAGATATAGATAAAATATAACCTAACTTTCAATTTTCAAATTACAAGTTTGTGAAACTTACAAACATTTTATACCTACCCACACCTTTTTAGTGAGGGTCCACTCCATCCCCCTGATTATTTTAATCTACTAGTAGTTAAGGTAACTCAAAAGCAAAAAAAAAACAAACCCTCAGATTTTGCTGCATTTTACCTTACAACCACCAAAAATGAAGAACAGATTGGGATAAATAACCTAAAGTGTGCCAGCAAATTGATAAAGAGTAAACCTGCAAAGCTGGTGGTGTTTTTTATCATGCACTATTTTATTTATGCAAATAATATTGTGATCTGATGGAAATGCTTGCACTGCACCCCATACTCATGACACATGAAAGAGTAGAGAATCACAATATTCACCCCAAAATTCCAAGGCCACTGTGAACCTCTTTTATGAGGTCTTCAAAATATATTTCACATCCATCACAAGTCATAATGCAAAACCATCCAATCAAAAACGGAGGCAAATGGGAAAAAAGGTGACAAAGTAATCTTGGTTGTAATTATATAGACAATGTTTAGTCACTGTACCATTTTTTGCCCAAAATACTTTTCCACTGAACATCATCACAATTAAGGAAGAGAAAAAAAATATTGAAATTCAAACTGTAATTATATTAATAAACATCAACTACTCAATAAATTCTATATAGATAATAAGAGTGATTAAATTTATTTTCAAACGATTACAATTTTCTAAATATTAACTGAAAAAAATACTTTCAAATGCTAATTACTCAAAAAATATTGCTTTGTATGCTGAAAAGTAGCAACATATAATTAAGATAGGCCTATAAAATAAATTGAAAGTATGTAAAAAAAAAAAAAGAAAGTCCGGAGTTGTTCCTCTGCAAAATTACCAAAGAGAGAAACAATCCACTGCATCAGTACTATGAAAGAGAGAGGGTGGCCACATATGAACAGGAGAATTAGAAAGTAGGAAAGAGGTGGAGTGGAGAAAGATCTGAGGGCAAAGAAAGGGAAGCCAAGAAATGGCTAGACAACTAGGAATAAGGAAGGGCAAGGGTAGATTGGTAGGAACACAGGAGCGGGAAAATATGGGACAAGATGTAAGGATAGCACTAGGGGAGATATCAGAAGGAAATAGAGGAAGATTAGTTACAATAGAGAGAGGGGGCAAGTATGCGGGAAGAAAAGAGAAAAATAAATAGTAGGGAAGAGGAGCATAAAGAGCAAGAACAGAAAGAAGGGTGGAGAGGACTGAGGGGAGAATGGAAGAAGAAAGGAGAGAAAAGAGAGAACAGATAAAGTCAAGAAAAAGAGAGGAATGGATATGATGAGAGAAATATTAGACAGCAGGGCTGATCGCAAGGAAACAGAGAAAAATTGATAATACTTGAGAAAGGATATTGTGATATGGGGGAAGCAAACACATAAGAACTTGAGAGAGGATGACATGCTGGTGATTCAGGTAAGTGGAATTATGCTGTTGCAAAGAAGAGCAACTGACTATTTGAGAGTATTGGGTAGAATGGTGAAGGAGATAAAAGAGTAACACCCTGAAGATAGCAGTAGTACCGATAATGCTGAGGTTCTATGAAAAATACCAGTATATATAATAAGAGATTAGAAATTAACAATAAATATGGGTGAAGGCAATTGAACTAGGAGAGGAAATATAGAAGGGAGAATGGTGGCTAAGTAGAGAAGGAGTTCACCTACAGTGTCCGGATAGGCAACCTAGTAAGAAATCAAAAGGTGGACTTGGGCCTTGAGGCAGATTGAGCATTTTAGAGACAGGCAAATAGGATAGAAAACAAAAGGCATCATGGGTGAATGGGAAAATGAAGTGTGATGGAAGAAAAGGTGAGGGTATGAAGGTAGGTTTTCTAAATTATTCTAAGCAAGAGGGAGGCTATTGGAAGTGAGTGCAATAAAGCAAGAATAGATATAATGACACTGCCAGAGATGAGAGTTATTCAAGAAGGCATAAATGTTGTTGGATACCAGTTGAGGGGGAGAGGTAGGCCACATGAGGAAGATGGCTATAATCTAGTAGGCTTTTCAGTGAAACTAGGGCTACATGGTATCAAAAGAGGTGGAAATTAATAAAACAAACAAAAAGAAAGGCTTGGAGGGTAGGATGCGCACAATTATGGTCTCGAGATGAAAGGCTGACCTAGTAGTCACAATTGTATATAACTATATAGTAGGTGCAAATAGAAGGAATAGGGAGTGGCTAATAGAGGAATTAAAGAATATGAAAATAGAAACAAAAGGAAAAATACTTTTAGTAGATTCTAATGCACACATGAGATTCATAGGAGAGAATATGAATGACAATGGAAAGTGGGATTATCAATGGATAGTTGAAACAGATGTATTGCTAAAGGACCTAGAAGTGCAAGGAGCTGCAACATGACACTGAGTAGAAAGTGTGCAATAGACTGTAATAGTAGAGGAGGCAGAGAGGATAAAGCAGTGGAACAAATTAAGAGTGAGTGATCGGGAAAGAGAGCAGTGATATGAGGAGGGCTCTGCATGGAGACATGAAGGAAGACGGTCATTCTGGAGACACTGGAAAGGGAGGGTGGAGATGAAAAAAAGTAATAAAAAGCCAAGTGGAAGAATACTGGTGAAAAATTCTACGGACAAGGGCTGAATGAGGAGAAATAGAGGGGAATGAGGCACTAAATAATATACAAAAAGCAGAAGACAGTTGAGAATCATCAGTAAGGAAGATATAGAATATTGGTTTGCAAGAATGAAAAATTATAAGGGAGTCATGGTTGGTGAATGTCATCTTTGCATACTAAGATTTGCAGATGATATCATTCTACTTACTGAAAATGCAGAAGGGCTGCAAAGGCTTCTGAATGTTGTTCATGATATGGGGATTGATGGAGAGGAAATTGCAAAGTAATAGTATTTGGAAAAGTAGAAATGAAGGATGGATTCTGGATAATGATATCCTAGAAGTGGTGAAGGAGTATAAATACATAGTTATGACAGTTTGCAATCAAAAAGATGTATTTGAGAAGCATAAGAGACAGAATAAGATGAACAACCTGGCAACTAAACAGGCTAATACAGTGTGAACCACAATAATATCTTGGTAGGGAAAGTTAGGATTTCTCGGTTCTCTGTGAATCAATTGGGTTGAAACTTTTCCCAGCTGTTTTGCACAATATGGCAACACTAATGTTGTTTTCATTATGCTAAGTTACATCCTTCAATTTTGATTTCAGATTCGTTGTTTTGGGGGTGAACCACGCTAATAGCATCTATCATCTTTAAGAACAATGGGACATTGCATGGGCCTCAACGATGACGAAAAGTCTTTCATCATCAAAGAAAGTCCTGAAGGCACCTCTTTTCATGTTATTGTGGAGAAGTTAGTTTGCCATGTGGACACGGTTAGACAATTTCTGAAGGACCCTTTGCTAAACTAAAAGCGATTTGATTGTGGGACTTCCAAGACTGAGAGCTAGGGATTAGAGGAATATTGGCCTCCAGTTATGTGGGAAATCTGGACAAACAAGGAAAGTCATTTTCACCTCCGCTGGTCATTCCCATATACCAAAGACTACTAGGAACTGTATCCTAGGGACCAAGGCTTCCCTGCGAGCTCTCCTGAAACTGCCTCCTTTAACACCCAATCATAAGACTTTGAGGCTTCAATGGGCCCGGAAGTACATGAAGTTACACATGAGTTGTGTTCTCTTCACTGACAAGACCAGGGAGACCTTTGATGTACCTGATGTTTGGGAAAATGGTTGAGTCTCTTTCGGTGATTAGCATCACCAATGTTTGCAATGTCAACAGCAGGGAGGCGGAGTCATGTTGTGAGGAAGTACAATTGAACACAGACTTATTGGCCCAGTTATGGTGCCTGATGGGGTTAAAGTGACCGCAGCTGCCTACTACACTCTCTTGGAGGTCTTGGATCCCTGGTTAGATGACATACATTTGTCAATTCTAAGGACTCTAGTTTTCCTGCATGACAATGCTCCATCCCACTCTGCCAGGACCACCCAAGCGTTTCTTGGCTCTTATGGTATCCATGGTGAGAAGTTCATGGAGAGGCCACCAGCTTCTCTGGATCTCAACCCAATCAAAAATTTGTGGTTCTTCATCAAACAAGATGTTTATGTCTAAAGAAGTCTTATGGACGACCATAAAAGTTGCAGCAGATGAGTCAAATCTGCTACTATTAAGATATTGAGATTCCATGCATGGTAGGGTTTTTGAAGTCATACGTAGAAATGACATTCATGTGGGTAAATAATTCATTTGTCCATCAATCATGTATTATATTATGGTCTGTTAAATATATGCGCAAGTATGCTTAATGCATATAATTATCCTTCATTTTCTCCAAAATATGTCTAGATGGGTTACTTTCATTCAAAAGCTATTTGCGTACTTCACCCCCAAATGACAACTCTGAAATAAAAAATCGAAGGAGATAACAGCAAAATAAAAACATAACATCAGTGTTGCCATATTGTACAAACCATCTGGGAAAAGTTTCATCAAGCTATTGCGTGGTTCAGGGTGTAGATTCATGATGATAAGGGAGTTGTGGAAAGGGATCCAAATCCCAAGAACTTTGTATGGCTATGAAATCCATAAAGTGACAAAGGTAGAAGTAGAGTGAATGGAAAAATCAAAAATAATGTGGCAACAATTACTATGTAGCAGTGGGAAGCCTTAAGGGGAGAAATAGGGTGGAATAGGTATGAGGAGAGTTGCAAAGATGAAATAAAGTTGTGAACTGAGGCTGAAAGAGATGAGCCTGGAGATGTGGGGTGGCTATGTATATGCTGTCACTAATGCATCACAGTATATTAAGGGGATAGGAAGTATGAATTGGGAGAAATATATAGGGATTAAAGGGAAAGCTGAAGCAGAGAATATTAGAGAATGAACAGAGGGTCTGGAGAAGGGGAGTAAATGATAAAAGAAGTCTGAATATCTCCAGGTGCAAAAGAGAGCCTTCCATAGAAGAAATGTATGATGGAAGTCAGCTTGTGTTCAAAGCACAAACAGGATCACAGGAGGTAAAGAGACAAACACATAGATGGAATGAGGGAGGGAGGTGACTCTTGTGAGAAGTGCCCATATGAGCTGAGAGAAACAGTAGAACATCTGATGGTAGAATGCAAAGGACAAAAGCCAGAGAGTGAGACTGAAAGAAGAGCACTAGCAACACTGTTACAACGAGAACAGTGGGATGAGGTGAGAAGTAGAGAGGATCATGGACTCAGTGTTTCCCTGGGGTTTAAATGTGGAGGAAATATAATAGATGACGAGAGAATATGAACAGTTGGAATGTCAGAGATTTTTGATGTGTGGAAGAGGAGAGGATAGCCAAAACTAATTAATATTTCTTTCCACAGAAATATATGGCATATCCTGTTAAAAAGTGTGGCATAACAGCCTAAACCTGACCAACCTTCATTCACCTATCTCCTAGCATTTTTATTTGCTAGATCTTTCACTTTATATTAGGCAGCAGAATCACCACCAGGATCTTGGTTGGAAATTTTTTAAAATGGTAAGACTTTAATTTGCACAATCAGACAGAGAATAAATACTCTTAAAAATTTAAAAGATTATAATGTAAGGGTTGTCAGACAAGGTGGACATATTTCAGGGAGCTTTGTTATTAATGCAGATATTCTTTATATTGTACATATTTTGTATAGTAATTATATTTATTAATAAAATAGTAGTTATAATATAAGTCTTGCAACATAGTTAAATGAGGGTATGAAACAAAATACAAGCAAATGTTATTAAATAGTGGTTTAACAAGTCTGAATCAGAGTTACTTTATTTTTTGTGTATATTTTCAGAAGAGCCTAATTTAATCCCCTTAACATAATTTAATTGATAACAAAAGACACAAGGGCCTATTAGAGGTCATCTGGGCTATTAAAGAGCTCTGCAATAATCACTCATTATTCCCAAATATTGCATCCAGAATACTGCTTGTAATATATTACCAATGAAGTCTTATCAAAAACTGTATGCAGCATCTATATATACATATTAAAATAAACTGTGTATCACACTTTATTGCAGGTCAAATTTGGGGCTGATATTTTGAATATTAAACATTGTACAAATGTGAAACTTGGTCCACTGAAATATCCTAGGTAGGTATGCATGCAGTTAACATTTCAATTGTATTGATAAGATACATACAAAGTTAGGTTGAGTTATGTATTTTGATGTGCTTTCAACTCTGTCACGCTTTATTGCAGGAGTATGAAAATTCCAATTTAAAGTAATGAAACAAAGTATTATCATTATATTACCATTTTATTGTAATAATGAAACACGCTACCAAAGAATAGCAGCAAAATATATGAAAAAAACACAATTAAATTTTTGCTGCTGTACTTTATTTGTATACGTAACTTCTTGTTTAGAAATAACATCAAACAGTCTTTTGTCAACAGAAGCTGTTTTAGCTGACTAATCTGAGAAGATGTTATGGTACCAGCAACTGTTTTGATCTTTTCCCACAGGGCATCCTTCGATGAAAACTGGATACCTCCTTCATACACTTTCCTCTTCATGATCGAGCAGAACTGTTTGATAGAGTTTAGGTCAGGAGAACAGGAAGGCAAGGTCACAAGTGATTGTCCTGTGATTTTCAAAGTTGCAAGGTACGAAATTGTAACTTTGGCTAAATGCGAAGGAGCATTATCGTGCCTAAAAATCAATTGCCATCAACATGAGAGTGGCAGATCATATAACCATGCTGCAAAATGCTCCTCCAGAAATACGGTGTAGGAGTTGCCGGTGAGTTTGACACCTTTTTGCAACTGGAAAAGGCCCAACAAGTTCATTTTCCTATGATTCCCACCAAAATCATGCCACCACCACTTCCTTGTTGACACCGAATGCAATGCGGGTGAGAGGCTCCAAGAGGTACCTGACAGATGGGCCATCCAGAGTAGCTCTGGCCTTATTTGTGAAGAAGACATCTTGGAAATTGATGTACTTGCATGCTCAATCAATATGCTTTTCTTTGTGATTCTTGCTCAGGATGAGTCTAGCTGTCTCTTTAAGGATCCTACACTGGGTGCTTCTGGACAAAGGAGCAACTCCAGCACTTTCAAATATGGCAGCACTTGTGCTATCAAAGTCTTTTCTTACTTGTCTACCTACTTTGTAGATGTCATGCGGGGATACACTTCTTCTCTACCTTTATCTTGTCTTGGTTTGGTGATGGGGTTTTCCACATACGCCTTCAATGTTCTTGTATCCCGACCAAACTCTTGGGCTAATTCTCTAAAAGATAAGCCTTCTGCGAGACCTGCAACAATCCTCATCTTCTCTGCAGCTATCAGACATCGTTTCAGGGGCATTTTTGTACACCTGCTATAAAGCGTGACACAGTTGAAAGCACATCAAAATGCATAACTCAACATAACTTTGTATGTATCTTATCAATACGATTGAAATGCTAACTGCGTACATACCTACCTAGAATATTTCAGTGGACCAAGTTTCACATTTGTACAATGTTTAATATTCAAAATATCAGCAGAAGTTTGACCTGCAATAAAGCGTGATACACAGTTTATGTACATCTAGCCTAACATAAAACTCAAAATCCCCCAATAATACTTTTTACCCATCCATTTATCTAACCTGCCCTTGAACACATTTAAACTTGGACTGTTAACAACCTTCTGTGGTAATTTATTCTAGATGTTGGTTATTATTATGTTACCATAATCACTTTCTTGTAATTTTATTACTTCATGTAGCATTTTTTGTGCTTTGTCCAAATCTGGGTAATAGGAGTAATATTTTGGTGGCAATGAGGGTCGAGTACCCTTATAAATTAACAAAAGACCATATTTCAACCTGATTCTGCCACTCAAGAATTCTACAGTGCCATCTTAAAATGTTTAATTACATTCCCAAATTTTTTTTTAATGTTAACATTATACATACTAGTACATTGACTTGCGAGTTTAATTCGTTTGGTAACCGAGCTTGTAACTCAATTTACTTGTATATCAAATCTATTTTCCCCATTGAAAGGAATTAAAATGCTAAAAAAAAACCCACCCAAATTTTTTTTTTACATATTTTTAAATTTACCTTGGAGATCAGATGAGATGCTGGGGGAGGTGGAGGATATTGGATGTGTTCATTTCATTTTGTACTTTTTCAGTTGCTTTTGTCCTAAATTTTGTTGCTTAACTTATTCTCTACTTATTATTATGTTACACTTCATTGCTAGATTAATTGCTAAAAATGCTTTTACTTCACGTAGCGCTTAACTTAATCCTCCTCACAGATTTTTACCCTTTTCGCCACTCTTTCCTCACTTTAATTTACAGAGGGTTTTAATAAAAACCTGTCCAATCTAAAATAGAGACAAATGGGAAAAATAGTGATGAAGTAAGCTTGGTCAATAATATGTAGATAATGTGATATAAGTATAATGTATTACCACAATTTTGGCTACCTTGTTAGTTCTAATATTTTGTAATCTTTTTTTTGGTATTGCCACAGTTTTGGCTACCTTATTCATGTCTCATGCCACAAGGGATGTTTAATCATGTGATACAAAAACATTACTGCTTCTAAAACTTTAGATTATAATAATACCTGAATGAAAATAATCACAATATATTAATTTTAGTTATATGAAAAGAAAAGAATTTTGTCAAATGTTTATGAACCATCTTAAAAATTAAAGGTCATAATAAAATTCTTGATCCTGATTTTTCTGAAATACTTAATTATTCCAAATAATCATCCCTCACTAATATATTTGATAGTCCTTTTTCTTTTATGGTATTTTCTAATATTTATATATTTTCAATACTCTCGCTAATGATTTTTTTGCTTGGGTTAACTAATTACACCTCTCTTTTCCCAATATGGACAAGATCCCCTAACTGGATAATGAAAGTTATATAAAGGTCAGCAAAACAATCACTAGCAAGCTTATTGCACCATGGGCTAGTCTGCATTAAGGGAGGGGGAAGGGGCGGGAAGAGTGACTATTAGTGTTTGGCCCTAACCCTTGAGCAGGGAATCATAATTAACTCAAGGGATTGGGGGTGAGGCTGTCTGTATCAGGAGTGTTTGGATCTAGTCCTAGATACCCTATGGTAGGTTCCAGTATGGAAGGGTGTTGTGTGTACAAAGAGAGTGGGGGAAGGAATGGAGAGGGATTGTGATTGGTTATGTCAATGAAACTGTCTGCACCTTTGTATCATAGTCAGTGCCTCTCCAATAGCCAGCTCTCATTGAATGCTATTCCTACTAGGAGTGAACCCTATTCCCAACTGTGAAAATCCAATGCCTAAACTGCTAGGCTAGCAAGAGATCCACAAAAAGTAGGAAAAAACAGAAAAGAATCAAAACTATGCCCATGGGGAGGGGCTTTAAAAGTGACTAAAGTTGGTGAAAAAATTCACCTGTTAATGCTTTTACCAAAATTCAAGACAGTCCTAATAATACAAAAATTTTACTGAATACAAAGAGGGAACTCTGTTTAGCAAAAATAAAATTGGTGAGTGAAAAAATCCTGTAATAAAATTGAATATTTCAAGTTGGCTCCAGTTGGGGTAGTGGTTTTAACTTGCCTTTTTCTCGCCCTTTTTTCCTACTACCCCTCGTCCTTTTATGAGCTATTATGCCCCTTGTTGGTATTTTAGGTTTGGGATTTAATAATATAATTTAACAGATGAGAAAAGCCATATGGGCCTATCAAAGGTCATCCAATTCAACCACAACTCATAAACTGCATCTCATGTCTGAGCTGCTTAAAATGGAATCACATCATGGCTTGTCCCCCCTCCCCAATCATGTAATACACATATCAATAATATAATATAGATACAAATTGATATTTCAATATGTAATTTGCCCCAATACAACTTAAAAACCATGATAACTTACCCTCCTTCTTTGCTCATCTAACCTGCACTTGAAAACATTCAAATTTGGACTGCTTATTTCAGCATTCACAGTTGCTAATAATTGGGTAGTGTATCGAACTTGAGACTAGCCTAGGTTCTTCTCTTAGTATGGTTGGTTTTAGCTCTAAACATGATAACCATCACATACCAATATTGATAAAGCAGTGGATAGGAAACACCAGGGGACTTAGAATTTGAGCATATACATGGAAGCTTGACACTAGGATACTTACACTTTATACTACAGTCTTATACTATGATTATGTATATTTTGGCTTATATACCACCACATATATACACTTCCCTATCATGCAATAAGTAAGAAAAATCTTTCCAAACTAGCAAACTGAGACAATATAATCAACGTTAATTCTTTGGCTCTTAACAAAATAAGTTGCAAATGGATAGTGATTGAATACCTAACAGCTTTTTGAGATTAATGGGTGAAACATTGAAAATTCCTGGTTGATTGACCTCACAAAAGAAAAAGAAAGAGTCTAATTAATTAGAAGGAATGTACAAATGTAAATTAATATTTCCTATATGGTGTAAATAACTTTTTATGAGACACACAGCCAATTACAACAAAACTATCCATCTTCCTTCCTTCACACATAAAACATATCAATTGTCCATGCCTGTGAATTGAGATGTGGCCTTTTGAAGGGCTCCCTACTTGTTGGTTGGGGCAAAGCACAGTACTATCATTCTTCCAGCATCTCATATCCTCTCCGATGAGGAATGGCAGCCTTTTTAGCAATTGTTATTCTGACTTTCATATAAATTTTATTATGTCCATGGGCCATATCCATGATTAAAAGGGGATGGATGGCCCAAGTAACTAACTTGAACAGCAAATATTTGGAATACTCTATAGTTGCCATTACAGTTTTGAATTGATCACCAAAGACCATAGTGTTTTTCATACTCTCATCAGCATAGACAAACAAGTTATTTTAAGCACAAATTATGATTAATTCTCAAACTAAAGCAACTATTCATTTTCAGGCATCTTCTATGATAGTTGCTGGTATTGGACTTGCAACGTTAGGTTTTGGAGCAAGATATATTCTTCGAGCAATGCCACAATTGTCAGAGAAAATGGCAGAAGCTGTAAAAAATGCACCTAAACTTGACTCACAGGTAATGCTCTCTCAACACTTATTTTCATTTTAGTAATTTATATTTAATAAGTTTTCTGCTATTTTATTCCCCCAATTTTTTTTTTATTATTCTGTTATTGAAAATTCCAATACCTAGATATTGGGGAGTATAGTTAAATTAATATTATCATATTTATTTAATTTAAAACTGCTTTTTTTTTAATTGTTATATATATATATATATATATATATATATATATATATATATATATATATATATATATATATATATATGCACAAATGGATCTTACATTCTTTATTTTTTACATTTGTGTCACTTTTGTCAATATTGTTAACAGTTAATGATTACTAAATCTCCATCAGACATTTGCCAACAGCAAATATTACAAAGGGGGCTTTGAACCCAAAATGACGAGGCGAGAGGCATCTTTAATTTTAGGAGTATCTCCCAATATATCTTCAGTAAAATTAAAGGTAAGTTTTGCATAAATGATGGTAATGATTACTTATGTTGTTTTTTTATATTTTACAATCTTATATGGCTGCTGACAGGGAATGCACGGTGAAGTAACAAAAAAAAAAAAACACTCCCCAATCAAACAGAGAACAACAATTACAAAATATAAATATCTACAAGACACCTCATATGCCAGAAGAAAGACTTGCTCCTTCAAGGCCCTGAGTGTGCAGCCAATAATTTAAAAATAATATGGACAAGGCTGATCTACAAAATGCAACTGCATCATGTTACTAAGATAGGGGTCACTCATGATTCCATGAAGCACCCACAGCTTAGACATTCAACCAATGTCTTAACATTTGGGAGGCCAAATGTTCTTAATAGAAAGGTTTCAGGGGATCACTTCATCTAATGATGCATCTTCCTCTCCCTGAGGATCACCGTGTCATGGTGGAGGGGCTTGCGTACTTCAATGACACAGTGGGCTATGTTAATGAAGATTTTGATGGACATTATTGTCCATCAGTCTGTCTTCAGGGGTCCTACCTTGCTGAACAGGCCACTGTGGAGGAGTCAGACTAAGGATCCTCACACCCATGTTTAGTAACACTGTACGGATTGCCGATCATGTTCACTAGAGGTTTTGCCTTGAAGGCCACACTTGTTCTGGGGCTGATAGCGGTTCACAGCATGGGTCTTAGCTTAGCTATCATCAAACTTCCATTCATGACGCTGCCTGATTTTAAAAAGACAGCTGTATCGTGGGGAAGGGCTACCCTGAAGACTGTGTAAAGCACCTAGTCTTGGGGCAACTACAGTAACATGACTCCACTTTCCCAGGGGTGCATATTCTCTTAATACAAATATTTATGGGTAAAAATAATAAAAATTTTTCCCAGATGCCCCAGGCTTTTGGTCTACGTGCCACCAATGACCGGGGATCTTCGTAGACTCGATCCTTTTGGTTCTGAGGTCGATGATGATCTTGATTATGATAGATTTGTAGTTTTAAAATCAGATAATGATACACCAATAAGTAAGGCTGACATTTTCAATGTCGATGAAGACTTTGTTGCTAAATGTGGTGAACCTGCCCAAGTGTGGCCTAGGAATGATGGCTGCCTTGTTGTGGAGTCCTCTTCATTTGATCAGCATCAAAAAATCAAAGCACTAGATTCTCTTGCTTCCCTCAATATCTCCTCTTCAGCCCATCCTACCTTTAACCCCTGCAAGGGGGTTATCAAGTCCGGGGAGCTTATTGAATATGATGTGGACTGGCTTGTTGCTACTGACTTCTCAGAAGGTAGTTGGTGCATACTGCATCACTCGTAATGTTAATGGCACCAGAGTTCCTTCCACTACTATCATATTAACTTTCAATAGGTTGGAACTCCCTAAGAATATCAAGGCTGGTTATCTATGTATTCCTGTGAAGCCCTATGTGGAGAATCCCCATAGGTGCTTTCATTGTCAATATTTTGGACATGTCAGTAAGCACTGCAGACAGGAAAGGGTATGTGTCAATTGTTCCTCTGATTTCCATGGAACACTGTGTCCTTGTCCCCCTTGTTCTGCCAACTGTGGTGGCGACCACCTAGCCACCTCTAAGGAGTGCACCTTTTTCTTGTATGAGAGAGAGGTTGTTGCTCTTCGGAATAAATTCTGAATTAGCATGAAGGATGCTAGAAGGAGAGCTAAAGAATTATACATACAACCAGGAGTGAGTTTTGCAGATGCTCTTAGAGTGACCAGACCAGTCCGTAACAGACAGCAGAGACCATTCATACCAACTTTTATGGTCGCAGAATATCCATCAAGAAGCCCCAATAAAATCTCTGCCTCAGAATGATGCTCCTACTCCCTCTCCAATCATTAGAGAGGTTCCTGCTTCTCCTAAACCGAAGCAGATTCCGAGGATGCTCGCGTGGTGTTCATTTCACCTTTGGACATCCACCATCCTCCCACTTATCTGCTTTGAGTACATCAGTCACAACTAGCTAGCCCATTACAACCCACAGCATCAGTAACTCCAGAAGAAGCTGAATGGATTTTTTCTGATGCAGCTTTGGCTGTGGCCCTTTTGGAAGAGGAGAAACAGCCTTCTGGGATTTCTTCACTCACCCCAGCTGACCCACCAACCACCTCTCAGAATGACTCGGTACCATCTCTCTCGACATTACTACCTACCAATACAGAGGACCCAATATCTTCGGAGGCATCTTTGCCAGCAAAAACCACCCTGTCATATTCACAACTGACAGATGGTTCTCTGCCATCTAATAAAAAAGCTATCCTCAAAACATTAAAACTACCTATACCTCAAATGTTAATTACACCTAAAAATCAAAAAGGTTCAAAACCCCAGTCACCTTCATCAGGTGCAAAGAAAAAATTAAATACCCTTAAACGATGAATATGTTTCCAATTGTTCATTGGAATCTACAAGGGATCTTCTCCAAATGGGAAGAATTCAAACTCCTGCTTCATGATTACAACCCTTGCTGTATAGCATTACAGGAGACCCAATTGGGTATTCGTCAATTACCCAATATCCCCCATTATGTGGGATATTTTAAGAATCCTCCAGAACCCATTCATGGTTCAGCTATTTTTGTCCACAAAGACTGTTCTCACTTAGCAAACCCGTTGAGAACAGACCTTCAAGCAGTGGCGATTCGTGTGTATACGAATTGTTTATAAACAGTCTGCTCACTGTACCTCTCTCCTAGTGAAGGAGTAGTTGCTTAACATTTGGCTAACAAATTAGCCAATCTCATCTCCCAACTCCCAATCCCATTCCTACTAGTTGGAGACTTTAATGCAAGACACTACCTTTGGATAGACTATGATGACAACTCCAAGGGAAATCTGATTGTGAGACTTATGGAGACCTTGGATGTGTCATTATTTAATGATGGCACTCCAACATCCTTCCATGTCCAGACCAACAGCTCTACCTGTGTAGATTTGTCAATTTGTTCCTCAGACTGTAGAGCAGATTACAGCTGGTCGGTGGATCCTGACCTCATGCCTGGGTGGCCCTCCTTCCCCACCGGGCACTAATTGGAACACCAGGAAAGCCAATTGGCCAAAGTTTAAATACCTTTCTCACCATTCTGGACACTTACCTCAGGACGACATTGACATGGTCCTGGAGAACTTCCATGATCATGTCAACCAGGCAGCAAATTCTTCCATGCCCCTCTCCAAAACTGCTTCCCACAAGACCCATCTCCCTTTTTGGTCTGAGGAATGTAGCAAAGTGGTGACAGAGTGTAAGCGAGCTTGTCATCGCTACCATCAAAACTCTACTGCAATCAATAAGTAGGCTCATAGCCGAGCCAGGGCAGTACGACAGCGTACCCTCCGCTAAGCTCGCCGAATTTCCTTAAAAAGGTACATCAACTCTTATCAACCACCAAACTCCACCAGACCAAGTCTAGAAAAGAGTGAAAAAGCTCATGGGCAGAGCAAGTGGTTTCTCTGCCCCCAATATAGTTGAAGCAGGCAAGCTTTTGAGAGACTTGGCCAGAATTTCAAATGTCCTGGCAAAGACATTTGCTGACATTTCTAGCCCTAACAATTATTCCTTAGATTGCAACATGTCAGTAAAATACAAGAGCAGTGCCTCCTCAACTTCATGGATCCCTGTATGGATAATGAACCATACAATAAGCTCTTTTCCATTCATGAACTTCGAAGTACTCTTAAAAAATGTGGATCCACCGCACCTGGTCCTGATGGTATCTCTTATGATATGATCAGGAATATGCATTCAACACTCATTTCACATCTGCTCAATATATTTAACTATATCTGGATTAAGGGCTGTTTCCCTTCCAATTGGAGGGAAGCAATCATACTTCCCCTTTGTAAACCAGGAAAGGAAGGGACACTTCCGACCCACTATCTCCTAATTGCCCTTACTTGTTCCCCATGCAAGCTTTTTGAAAGGATGGTGAATGCCAGGTTGGTATGGTTTCTGGAGAGACATAGTCAGTTTTATAAAGAAACAATGCACCACAGACCTGCTGGTCAGGATGGAGGATTGCATTTGGTGTCTTTTTTGATATAGAAAAAGCATATGATACCACCTGGAGGTATGGTATCCTGAAGCAACTATATGACTGGGGTATCAAAGGCCATCTTCCTAGGTTCATACAGCAATTTCTTGCTGGACGCACATTTAGTGTTAGGGTAAGAAATGTCATATCAGAGCCTGTTGATCAGATAGAGGGTGTGCCACAGGGAAACGTTTTGAGCATCACCTGCTTCTTGGTGGCTATCAACGGCATTTATACTGATCTTCCAGCAGAGGTAATGACAACTCTTTATGTGGATGACTTGGCAACTTTATCCCCCATAAGGGGCGCGGCGATTTGCCATCCTGGCAGCCATGCTGACAGGATCCAGCGCTCCGTTTGGCCCCAGCTTAGCCTCTCTTCCTTCCTTCAGATAGCCTGTATTTCTCCCCTACTTCGTCGCTATTCATACAACCTCTCCCACAACTTTCTCTGGTCAGCCTCTAATTTCACAGGCTGACCTTCTCAGCCAACCATCCCGGATCGGGGCTGAGGGGGGAGGGGACAATGTTCCCTAACCCCTGAGCTCCAGTCTGGGGTGGCTGGTTTTTAATAACCTGCTTCATCCCCACCCATACCTTCCTCACATCCCTTTTCCTCTCCTCTTCACATTCTATCAATTTTACGCCGTGTTCAAGGTCGAGCCGCCATGCCGATGGACTGCCAGGCCACCAGGCGGTAGGGGTGGTCCAAAATGGTGCCGCCTGGCTCTGCCAGGCCTATAAGCACCTCTTGCAGTGCAGGCAACTGCAAGAGGTGATGAGCTATTGCGTCCCGTGGCACAAATAGGGTCACCATGCCCATGGATGAATTTTCAAAAAACCAAACCCCTTTAACTCCCCCTGAAACAGTGACGGAGCCGTTATCGGGCAGCTCCAGCAAAAAATGGAGCCGCTCCCCCCTGTGCTTGCGCAGGGGACCTTCCATATTTCTCTAACCGGAGAGGAGGCTTACTCCTCTCCTTCGCCTATGGCTGCAGGGGACTCCCCCTCACCCCCTTTTCTGGAGGTGCTTTTGGGCACCTCCCTTTTTCCAGCGGCATTTCCCTCTTTTCTTTCCAAGGGGACTGCCAAGAAGGCCAGCAGGCAGCCCTTAGCCAGCCGCTCCCCATCGAAGCGGCTTGGTAGGGAAAACCCCCTTAGGGGGGAAAGGGAAGCCAGGTCGCTTCCCTAAAAAGACCTGCTGGCAAGAATCTTAAACCTTGCCAGGGTCAAGGCCTGTGCCTCCCCACAAAAGACTGGTGACACTGCCAAGGGGACCTGCGATGTCCTGGGAGGGGATGGCCAACTGGAGGCCCCTCCTGTGATAGACATGGTCCTTGAGGAAACCCAGCCTCAGACGGTAGGGCCTCCCATGGGGGGGAATCCGGGCTCAGTGCCAAGCACCGAACCCGAATCCGCCCCTATGCAAGGTCCTCCTCAAATGGCTGGGGCCTCCGAGGCAGTACAAGGAGGGGAGAGATCTCCTCTGACCGGTGCCCCTGCGACCACCAGGACCTTTTTCATTTCGGAGAAGGACCTGGCTGAGGCTGGTCCATCTGGCCTAGGGGCTTCTGTCGGCGGAGGTGAGAAGCGGGTTCATTTCCCGCCCTCCTCTCATAAAAAGAAGAAAAAGACTAAAAAGACTTGGGGCTCCTCTCCATCCACAGGGACTGCAGGGAAGGATGGGTTTGCTGCTTCGGTAAGCGACCAAGCCAAGATTGGCACATCCGGCCCCTCTGCCCCCCCAGGTGCGGAACCCCCGACCAAGACCAAAAGTGTGCAGGGAGGAGCCTCTATAATATCGGGGCCCCTCATTCAGAGGTTATCTGGCGTTTTCGAGCCCGCTGGCTTCAAACGCTTCCTCGTTATTCGCTCCATTGATGGCAGCATGTTGGCCAAGGGCAACATGATCCATCAGAGGAGAGGATTAGCTAGTGTAATTGGTAGAGAGCCGAAGGTGACCCGTTTCTCGGACGGGAGCCTTCTGGCGAATGCGGTGAATCCGACCGAGGCGGCCAAGATAAGTGCTCTTCGACACTTCATGGCACCCCGGTGAGTGTGACGCTGCACTCTACCATGAACTTTGTGAAAGTAGTTTATGCGAGGGAACTCATTGACTACTCCATTGAGGACATCACCCTAGAGCTGGCCGACCATGGGGCGGTCAAGGTCGAACGTGCGATGAGAAAACAGGGAGGGGCCTCGAGACCCACCCCTACACTCTTCGTCACATTCGACTGTGACAAGCTCCCTGAGTCAGTGCGTGCCGGTTGGTACTGCTACCGCGTGAAGGCCTTCGTGCCACTGCCGCGGTGGTGCTATTACTGTCACCGCTTCAGCCATACGAATCGTTCTTGTAGACGTGCAAAGTCGGGTTCACCCGAAGTTTGTGTAAATTGCTCCAAGGCCGCACACGATAAGTCCAAATCGTGTGTGGCCAAGTGTGTCAATTGCGGAGAGCCGCACCCCGCTTCTTCGAAGCAATGTGGTGCATATCGCCTTGAGAAAGAAATCCTGGCCGTTCAGGCACCAGGATCGACTCATTTCGTGAGGCTAAGGACTAGGTCCTGGCGCGCCCGGCTCTGCCTGGGACGTCATATGCCTCAATAGTTAGAAAAACACCCTCTGCTCCTGCCCCATCCAGGCCAACGAGCACGGTTGTTTCCGCACCCATTCGGAGCCCTTCTGCGGGCTCGACTCAACCCGGGTGCTCCCCTGGTAAAGCTGGCGCCAAAAAGGGTTCACACCCAGCCCCGGCTAAAACCAGGGCTTCCCTCTCTTTTCCCAGCGTGACCGTTTCTCGTAAGGCGAAACGGCCACGCGCCTCCACCGAGTCGTTCGACTCAGAGGCGGCAACACCCCCTGAAGATGGTCGCTAGGCCATCTTCCAGGTTCCTAAAGCTGTCCCCCGAAAGGAGGACAGCAACAAAGGAGCTTCGGCTCCTTCGCCTACGCCCCGAGGTGGAGCGAGTGGCTCGGAGAAGGTGGTTCCTCGAAAAGAGGGCCCCCCGCCTCCGAAGCCACAACGCCCGCCTAAGGTTTCGAGTCGGAGGGAGGAAAAGACTCGCATGGCGAGCCCAACCTCCTCCAATAAGTCCTCGAAGGCGACAGCGCTTTATCCGGCCAACCGCGCCCGAAGTTCTGCCCCCGGGAAGCGCACGGCCATTCCCGTCAGGGTCTTCAGTTTGAGGAGGGCCCCCGCGTCTCCTCCGAGCTAGGCCTGGAAGACATATTCCTTCAATGGAATTGCCGTGGACTCTGGGCCAACTGGGAGGAGCTGCGGAGGCTCGTCTCGTCCCGTTCTCCGTTAGCTATCTTTTTGCAGGAGAGCATGCTAGGCGCGTGTCTCCTGCCCGCCCTCCCGGGGTATAAGGGTCTTGCGACCCCACCACCGCGGGATGGCCGGGCTGGGAGATGCGCGGTTTACACCCGGCATGATGTCTCCGTTCTTCCTTTCTCTTTAGATACCTCCTTTCAGGCAGTGGCTGTGCAGCTGCACCTGGATAGGAGGTATAGTATCATTTCTGCGTACATTCCACCGTCAGCTGACTTCGACTCTTGGGACTTCCGCCGCGTCGTGGCACGGTTGTCGAGGCCCTATCTCTTGCTTGGAGATCTGAACGGCAGGCATCTTCTCTGGCGAGATTACTCCATAAATCCCAGGGGACAAGTCCTTGCCGATCTGATCGAAGAGCTTGAGATGAGATAGGTGTCCTAAACGTGGATGAGTTTACGCATCACTGTCCGAGAACCGTTTCATTTTCTTGCCTTGACCGATCTTTGTGCTCTTCGGATGCACAGCCTGATTTTGATTGGGGGGTGGTCGATGACCTCCATGATAGTGATCACTTTCCCATTCAAATATCATTTTCAGGGCAACTGCCGCCTGAGAGCCCACCTCGGTGGTGCTTGGCGCGGGCACGGTGGCCTGCATTTCAGGAAATGACTGAATTCTCTATCTCAGTCGAGGAGTTTAGGTCGGTAGATGAGGCCGTTGAGTTCTTCTCCGGCAACCTCATCGCCGTGGGCCTGACTACTATTCCTAGGACGTCTGGCCGTTTTGCACGCCGACCGCTCCCGTGGTGGTCGGCCGAGTGTGAGACGGCCCTCAAACAGAAGCGTTAAGCCTATATGCGCTATAAGCGCCGCACGAACGATTTCACTGTGGGTGAATTTCGTCGGGCTAGGGCTAGGTTCCGGTATATTTCGTAGCACGTCCGCCTCTCTTCTTGGCGGGCATACGTGTCTTCACTTAACGGGAAGACCCCTTCAGCTGAGGTGTTGAAGCGAGTCAAAAGGATTCGGGGCAAGTTCTCGCAGGACCCTCCTCCCGTTCTCCAGGTGAATGGGACCGCAATCTCGGACCCCGCGTCCGTGGCGGAATTCTTCGCGACCGCTTTTTCCGCATTCTCTAGCCGGGATGATTCTCCGCCAGCATTCAATGCACGTCGTGATGTCGCGGAAGGCCGCCGGCTTGACTTTACCTCCAGAGGCGGAGAATCCTTCAACAAGTTTACTGTGAGTGAGTTGCGCTCCGCTCTTGCTTCGTGCGCGGACACTGCCAATGGTCTGGACGATGTCCCGTACGCCTTGCTTCGACACCTGGGTGAGCGAGGCATGGCCTTCCTGTTAGATTTGTTCAACAGGATCTGGGTGGAAGATCTTCTCAAGATTCCTGGCGAATCGCTACTGTGCTCGCCTTTTGCAAACCGGGGAGAGATCACTCTACTCCGACCGGTTTCCGCCCAATCTCTCTAACCTCTTGCGTGTGCAATTTGATGGAGAAATTGGTAAATGTTAGACTAGCCTTTTTCATGGACAGCGGAGGCCATCTGTCTTCTGCACAGTGCGGCTTCCGCAAGTTCCACTCCACGTCGGATGCTCTGCTCCGACTGGAAAATGCCGTCTGCGAGGCTTTCCTTCGTAGACAGCACTACGCCGCGGTGTTTTTCGATCTGGAGAAGGCCTGTGATACCGCATGGCGATACGGTATCATGGACTCTCTCCACACGATGGAGGCGAGGGGACGCCTCCCAATGTTTATATCTGAATTTTTGTGAGATCGTTGATTCCGCGTACGGGTGGGGGGAGCCCTCTCCGGCCCAAAGGAGCAGGAAGAGGGTATCCCGCAGGAAAATGTTCTCAGTGTCACACTCTTTGCCCTGAGCATCAACGGCATCACCTCGGTGCTGCCGGAAGATGTTCTCGCTACGCTCTACGTGGACGACCTTTCGATCTCTTTTGACGCGGCCCAGATGCAACTCTAGAGCATCGACTCCAACAGGCATTGACCTGCGTCTCTCGCTAGGCCAAAGCGCACAGGTTTCGGTTTTCTTTGGCCAAGACTAAGGTGGTGCACTTCTGCCGCCATCCACGGCTTCACTACGACCCAGATTTGTTTCTTAATGGGGTGCGCCTGGATGTGGTGGAATCGCACCGTTTCCTCGGTCTTGTATTCGACCGATGCCTCACCTGGCAGGCTCATATTGGCAGCCTTAGGGTCTCTTGTACCCGCGCCATGGACATTCTCCGTTCTGTGACGTTCAGCGCTTGGGGCGCTGATAGGGCTACTGCCCTACTTTTTTATCGATCCTTTGTTCGTTCGAAGCTCGACTACGGATTCGAGTTTTATGCATTCGCAGCCGAGCGTTTATTGCGGAAGGTGGATTCGATCCACCACACCGGCCTTCGCCCTGCAACCGGTGCCTTCCGCACTTCCCCCATTTAGAGCCTGTTGGTCGATGTTGGGGAGATGCCACTCGCTCTGCGCCGCGTGCAGTGCATCACTCGCCTGTACGCGCGAGCCCGGCGCCTCCCTCAGTCGCCAACAGCTCTCACTGCATCCGCAGCTGATCTCGATGGTGCCTATGCCGCCGAGAGACGCCAGTTATACCCAAATCCCTTTTGGTTTAGGGCCAGGAAACTCCTTCGAGAGATAGATATAGCTCTCGGGCCCGTGTCGCCCCTGGTTCTGCCCAGGACGCCACCCTGGAGGGTTCCACATTTGTCTATTTGTCGCCACGCCTCTGCTCCCAAAGCTTGCTCGGCGCCGAGAGTATTGCGTTCGATCTTTTTGGAGCACACATTGTGTCACGCTGGAACCGTGCCAGTGTATACGGATGGCTCTAAGTCCCAAGAGGGGGTCGGCTTCCACGCTGTATCCCCTCTGTTTGAAGTCAGCGGGTCTCTACCAGGCGCTTCGTCTGTCTTCACGGCCGGGCTGGTGGCAATACACCACTCGTTACGGAAGATTACGCTATGTGCCCGGTTCGGAGACCGGATTGTGATCTATAGCGACTCACAAAGTGCTCTGAGTGCTCTCGGGGCATGGGAATCTCCGCATCCCCTGGATCGCGATATCCGTGACGCCACGGTTTTGGCGAGCCGGGCAGATGTCGAGATTATCTTCTGCTGGGTTCCTGGACATGTAGGAATTGCGGGGAATGAGGACGCCAAAGAGTCCGCGAGGACTCTGCGACCGGACAAGCGTTTCGCTCTTCCTCACACCGACTACATGGCAGGAATACGGGCAGCTCTTCCGACTGCTTGGCAAAGATGGGAGACGGTCGAGAAGGGAACTTAAAGTTGCGTGCCATTGCGCCGCGACTGTTCCCATGGACCTATTTCCCAATGCCACGACGGCTTCAGGTCGCTTTCTGTCGTCTCCGAATCGGACATACGTATCGCTATCTGATGGAGTGCTCGCCAGCGCCCTATTGCTACGACTGCGTCGTCTCCCAGACTGTTCGCCACATTCTTGTCGAATGTCTCAGTCTGGGTGATCTTCGCGCACGATACCTGTCCCGGTACCGGGATGGGAGGGGTAGCTACTGCCTGTCCCTTGTGCTCGGGACGAGTTCGTGCACATTAACTTGTGGACTTGTTGACTTTTGGGGGGAGGCCGGGCTTCTTCCCTTTATTTAAGGTTCTTTTTGTTTTTTGTTTGTTATTGTTGTTTTGTAGGTTGCACTCTCCTGCACCAGGGTGAGGGGGACCTTCCCCTGCTGCCGGAGATTGCTTCCTGATTGTTAAGTTTTCCAATTTATATCATTGTTATGTTTTCATATTTTTATTTTAAAGTAGCCTAGTTCTAGGCTGTCGTGTTTTTCGGCGACTTATGCTCAAGTTGGCAGTTGCCAGATGGGCTCTATAAAATAAAAAAAAATAAAAAATGGCAACTTTATCAGCATCATCTTGGCTGCCATTTGTCATCCATAAATTGCAACTGGCCATTAACATCATTGCCAAGAATGCCGCTCCAAAAGGCTTCCAACTGTCGCCCTCATAAACAAAGGCAGTTCATTTCTACAATTTTAGGCAAGTTGACTGTTAACAGCCAACATCTTTGTATGGCTCCCCCATCTCGTTTGAGCCTCATTATAAATTTCTTGGGCTTATCTTTGACTCAAAGCTGTCCTGGGTCCATATAACTGCCTTGAAAAAATCCTGCTTAAAGAGAATCGATATCTTAAAACTTCTATCAAACCTAGATAAGTTCAATTCTATTAGGAACCAGGGAGTGCGTCTAGCTTTGGGAGCATTCAAGTCCTCTCCTGTATGGAGTCTCCATACAGAGAGTGGGGTCCTTTCACTATCCTTTCACTGCCTTAATTTTAACCTGCAGTACCTTTTCAGGCTGCAACAGCTTCCCCACTCACCTGTATATGAGTGCACCTATAATATTCACTTGGTGGCTTCATATGACAGGTTTCCTTCACTGACTCGCCCCTTTGCCCTGCTTATGACTGGAGATAAAGTTCAACTGAGGGAGTTATCAGTTTTCCATATCAGATCCCTAAAGTATCTCCATGGCTATTGCCACCCGTGAGGGTTTGCAAGGTGCTGGCAGGCGAACCGAAGACCAAGTTCTTGCCTTTGTTTCTACAAAGCCTCTTTTATGAACACACTTTGTGCCACAAATGAAGTACTTTTATCTACACAGATGGATCTAAATCCTCTGATAGGGTAGGAGCTTCTGCTACCTTTCCCTCCCATCATGTGTCTGTGTGCCTGCCCAATACAGCCTCTATCTTCACAGCTGAGCTTGTCACGATACTGGCTGCACTGTATACCATCACTTCTTCATCACCAAGATCTTATACAATATTCTTTGATTCCCTCAGCTCTTTAGAGGCTTTAGTCTTTTTATTTCCAGATCACCCGCTGGTTTCAAAGATACAACAGTGGCCTTTTTATTTATCCCCGTTCCACAGAGTTTTATTCTGTTGGGTACCTAGCCACAGGGGTATAAAAGGAAATGAGAGACAGATGCTGTTGCCAAGGATACATCCGTGAGTATGTGGTCAGCCAGTGGCAGTGGACTTGGGACAAACTCCCCACCAAACTAAACTGCATGCCATCAAACAGTCAGTCCGCCTGGCCACGCACTACTAGGACCCGTATTCAGGATGTTATTCTATGCTGTCTGAGAATTAGGCATTGTTGTCTGACACATGGCTTTCTGATGGAAGGCCTTCAGCACCCTCCAATGTGCACTTACTGTGGAGTACCAATGTCTGTACTCCACCTATTTGCTGAATGCCTACGTTTCCATACTTTGAGGCAAAGGCTTTTTCCTTTTATTTACCAAGGGATGTGTCCCCAGCAGGTTCCGAGGAGCGTCCTTTCCGAACATGAGTGCACCTTTAACATGAACCGAGTGTTTAAATTTTTATCAGAGACAAATCTCTTAAAGGAAATTTAATGTTTTATCATTTTTAGAACCAGATTTTACAGCATTCTATAGGCATTTATTTTTCTACGTTTCTACTCCCTCTTCCTTTTATTTAAGATATCTTTTAGATTTTTAACCAGAGTCTCTGTTTTTAAAGAACATTTGAAATTTTAATGAATCCTCTCTTTCTGAAAATGGCTGCAGCTTGCCCACTTGGACTTACGCAGCACCCGTCTGTTTTGTACCATTCATTCATTCAATGATGCATCTTTGAGTGTGCAGGTGATTCAGAGGCAGCAAAAAAAATGACTTGTACCATTGAGTAATTGTGAGGCAGGTCTACAGGAAAAGTTGCGGCTAGATTCCATACACCTTCCTATTCTCACACACCATCTCCCATCTTCGTCTGCAATACAGTTTGAGGTGGGGGTGTCTTACCCCGTGCGATGTAGTCAGTGTGGTAAAGAGACATGCTGGTCCAGTTGTTCAGACTCTGCCAACAAATATGGTATTCTCATCATCACTCATTTTCAGCAACCCATAAATGTTAAGGAACCCAAGAGAAAATACTCTCAACATCTGCCTCATGTATTAACCATGGATGGCTTGAATATTGCGAATCAGGTCTGGCAGAAATCCCAACAATACCTCGCTTAGTTCACCCATGAAGACAATGCAGTGGCCAGAAGGGTATTACTGGCTTCAAACAAGGGGGATACTGTATAGACCTCCCCCTTTCTCAGATTTTGAGAAAGGGGGAATGGCACAGGGGAGGGGGCACTACAGGTGCTGTCAAAGCTTTGGTAGCAGAGGCCTGGCAAAAATATTTAAAGATGGTATTCTCCTCGATGGCATCCTGAGGATAGCATCAGGTTTCACCGTCCCAAGGTGTTACAGCAAACTCTCAAAAGAGTTTCCTTGCCCTGTATTAAAAGGTTTAAGGGTATGATTGGTGCGCCTTATTAGCATACACACCGAGATGACTGCCATTGTTGACCAGGCCAGACATAGCCCATGCATACACTTGTATGATGCACTTATAAGGTTTAAAGTAAGTAGTATCTCCATTCCATCAACAAGGAAACTATAGGGGATGTGCAGAGAGCACCAGTCATCAATCAGAGACCTTGGTCAAATACAGGACTAAGAAATCAGAGTCCACTATGTCCTGCTGAGTTCCATTTAGAAGCAGTCTGTGTTGGGGCGATGTCCTGAAGGTGGCATAACTGCATCGCTTTGGTCTTGGCCAAAGGAAGTTGTCTACATTGAGCTTGGTGAGAATGTCCACCAGCAGCACCAAGTTGAACGATTTGCTCACAGCAGACTGATGCTAAGGACACCTGTGGGACACCCTCCTCTTGCCCTTTAGGCAGAATCAATATCTTGAAAACTCAGACAGAAAAATTGAGAGGCATTTCCTTTACCTACATACTGTATCACTACAACATATCATAGGACTTCTACAAATAAACATGGTTAAATGCTGCCTGTGAAAGAATGGCTTGCAGATAGCACTCTCCAGCTTGAGTACGGCTTCTGACATGGAGTGGAACTTACAGAAGCTGATCTGTGTAGAAGACAGGTGACCTTCACTATTCAGGTTATAAGCTAATCTAACATTTATCCTTTCTTCATTAACTTGCATTTGCAAGAGGTTAGAGAAATTGTTTGGAAAGCAGCCAGTTTACCCCTTTGCCAACGTTTATGGCAAGGAGTAGGGTCACCTGCACAGGTATGACATTGTGACATTGACTGTCCTCAAACTACTCAATTGGGTGCTTTGGGCATGGTTGCCCACATTAACCAAAAGGGTCCCATCAGAGAAATGGGAAACCCCCGGTTACCTACTGAGAAACGTAGCTAGGTCCTTATATTAATGGAACAAATTTCTTAGACAACCTTTTTTATTAGTTGCATAAATTACTAGGAACTCCCTTAAAGCCGTCAGGCTCGAAACTACCTTGTAGCCTCTCAATGGTTAGCCTTGAATTCCTCGAGGCTCCGCCCTCTTTTGTTGACATAACTGGCAAGATTTTCACCTTTTCTTTCCTTCCCCAAGCGCCAAACAGTGTGAGCACTGTGCGACTTGACCAGCCTTTCACTCATCCTCTGCACTGGCTAGACGGAAGGAACTAAGTCAGCCCTTTAGTATACTGGCAAAGAAGATGGGAGATAGCTGACAGGAACCTAAAGTTGCATGCCATCACCCGTAAGGGGCACGGCTGTGTGTTTATCTGCCTGCTGCACCTCCTCTCATTCTCCCCCTCAAAGTATTTAGTTTGACTAGATAGAGCTGCTTCCTCTAGGTTTGAACCCAGGCTCATAACTAGTTGCGGGGAGGACTGATCCTGGTTTGACCACCCCCTGGAATATTGGCAGCTACCAAACCATCCCCTCTTTTTTTTGGATGGCTGCCAAGAAGGTGTGGAACTCCCAGTCGGTGTTCAGTCCACAGGGGACCAGGCTTCAACCAAGAAGGGACATGGTAAGGGATAATGAACCACCCAGGATACTGTTCGCATAGGCTATCCTTTATGCGGGGATGTCACTGAGCCCACATTTACACGCCGACTGTATTGTTTAGTAAAGGCCCGTTGTCTCAACCAATGGACTTCCACTATGGTTACTGGAAAACTGGTTTCTGTCCCCTTCATTGATAAAAAGCAGCTAAACGGAATGTTCACATATGGAGTCAGCTCTGTTTTTCTCCTAACAAATACTTTATTTCTACCCCCCCTCCTAAATACAATAAATGCTACAACCAAAGATAAAGGCAGTGCATCCCCACCTCCCCCCTCCAGCCTCTCACCTCCCTCCTCCAGCCTCTCACCTCCCTCAACTGATTGAGTAGCTTCATGTCGATCCCTTTTGGAGCTACCCTCGGGTAGCTCCGCCTTTTCTAATGAGGTTGGTATCCCTCTATGCTGTCTTAGGGCCCCTCCAAGTCTCTCCTAGCGGAGAGGGTTTCCTCTTCTCCAATAGATAAAGAGTTTGTGGGCTTAGTTCCTTGCGCAAGGTTGCCTTCGGGTGACTAGTCTAGTGGCAGGCCCTTCTCCCTCATACTTTCTCAGGGGTGCCTCGAAGTTTCTCTTAGCATAGAGGGCGCTGCCTCCTCTCCAATTGTGACAGGTTCGGGGGTTTTCACAATACTTCCTTTCGGATAGATGTCTCCAATTGACTGTCCATTTGCAGCTGGTTGCCCTTTACTTTCTCAGAACATGGTGAGGCAAAAGAGGCGCCGCCTCAGTTTTCAGCCTTTCCGATGGGGGTGGCAGCGTCGTCGTCTCCCTTAGTATTGTCAAGATACTTCGTCGACCTGAGGTTTATTAGGTTAATGTGCGCTTGCATGCCAACTTCGTAACGCAGGTCCGCATGCCGGCCGCAGTGACATTAATGAGGTGATCCCATACCAAATGGCAGGGTTATTCTATGGGGGCAAACCTTCGCCCAGGGACAGACACCAAACTTGAGTTCTCCCTTTGCAAGCTGCTCCTCAGACTGCATGGGCCCCCTCTCAACCACAAGAAGCGGAGGGACCTCCTCCCCCACTGGTATCCCCTTAACAGCCAAGTTTTTTCTCTTATCTCAGAGAATGATCTTGATGGAAGCGGGTGTGTCCGACTTTGGGGTTCCTTCCGGGGTTGGAGAGAAGTGGGTACATTCCCCAACTTTCTCTCAAAAGAGGAGGAATAAATCGAAGATTAGGGGTTCCTCTATCTTCACATCGGCTCTGGGGATGTATAGGGCTGCTGCCGTTTTGGCAAGGGACCAAGCCAAGACCCTAACATCCAGCTTTGAATCACCACCAGGGGGAGGAGAGAAAGACAAAAGTCGCAAGTGCATTAAGCGGAGACTATTACGTCGGCCCCCTGCATTCAGAGACTACCTGGCATTTTAGAGCCCACTGGCTTCAAGCCCATTCTGCTTATTCGCTCCATAGATGGCAACATATTGGCCAAAGGCGAATATGCTGACTGGTAGAGAACCAAAGGTGACCCATTTCTTGGATGGGAGTTTTTTGGCAAATGCGTCAGACCCTTCCTAGGCAGCTATGATTAGTGCCATTTGGGCACTCATTGGCTTGCTGGTGAGTATAACGCTGCACTCTATCATGAACTTAGTTAAATGAGTGGCTTGTGTGAAGGATCTCATTTACTCCTCCTTAGAAGACATACTGAAGTGCTGGCTGACCAGGGAGCAGTCAATGTCGAACATGTGACAAGAAGACATTGAGTGGTCTGGAGACCCACCCCTACACTCTTTGTCATGTTTGATCGCGAAAGGCACCCTGAGTCAGTGCTGTAGCGAATTCCGCTGGTTACTCAGCACAACCCTCTACATAAGCCCCAACTTGATCCAAAGATCTTGGTTGGTGAATCTGCCACTTATCCTCTGGGCACCACCTTCATATTCTGGCATAAAGGCAACCAAATCAGACAATCCTTAAGTCCCTACTTCTAGGTCCCTAAAATTAGATAGAAAAAAAAATAGGAACCCTTAAAATTAAATTTAATAAAAAAAAACATCTAACCTAATACATATATACAGTTCAATTAATGAATATCAATTATTTACAACTATTTACATTCAGAAACCAGAAAAATAATATATATTTCAATTTTGATACACACACTAGGAACCAGAATAGACAAAGGTGAAAGTCAGGAGGGATTACAACTAGTTAGTAACTATTACTCATAAAGAGAAAAGAGTCAGACAAGTGTGTGATCAAAATGCCATAAATCCAAAATTATATACAGGGATATCCTGTTCCTTTCCAAAAAACAGTAAAGTACACGTATTTCAATAGTGCTTGATGCCTCCTTCTGAACTTCTAGCCTAACAAGACCCAAGCCCACAGAAGTGCAACATAGCCAGTCAACACAGTCACAAGACTAGTTTAGAGAATAAGATGAGTGCAAATAAGTTCAGTATTGACTTATTGAGGTCACTTGCCAAACTCCAGGACTAGGAAAAGCAAGCTAATTCTACACATTACAGAGCATCCTGAAACAAATGGTTATAATTAACTTCATGGCACATTAAAGGAAGTAGACATTTTTTTACAATTTATATTTGCCCATTTCAGTGTGTGCTGGTTAGAATCGCTACCGCGAGAAAGCATTCATTCCACTGTGGCGGAGGTGCTACTACCACCACCTCTTCAACCATACGAATCGCTCTTATAGACTTTCAAAGTCGGGTTCACTCTAAGTCTGTAAGTTGCTCCAAGACAGAACACGATAAGTCCTTGTGTATGGTCAACTGCATCAATTATGGAGAGCCGCACCCTGCTTGCTTGAAGCATTGTGGAGCTTCTCCTGGAAAAGGAAAGCCTATCACAGTGCACCAAACACTGTCTGGGATGTCTTATGCCTCACTTTTTAAAAAGGCACCCAGTGCTCCTGGCCCCTCTAGCCCTACAAGCACTGTTTCTTTCGGGCCCGTTCGGAACCCTTCTACCTTCATCCCGCTGACGCTCCCCAATAGAGCTGGCGAGTTCACACCCAGCCTCAGCTAAAGACACCCCTCTCCCCCAGTGTGTGTCTTCCGTAAGGTGAAACGGCCGTGCGGCTACAACGAGTAAGATTCACATGAGGGAAACCCCTTGAATGTGGTTGCAAGACCCTCTTCCGGGGTTGCTAAAGCTGCCCCCTGAAATGAGTCAAAAGAGAGACCCCAGCCCACCGAAGGTTTTGAGGAGGGGAGAGGAAAAAGATTCACATATCAAGCCCAACATCCCCAGATATGTCCTCGAAGGCGACAGTGTCTTGTTCAGCCAACAGCAACAGGAGTTCTGCCTCTGTGAAGTGTATGTCCAGGCAAACACATCGTACTTTCCATTAGTCTGTACAGTGAGGTGTATAAATACGATAAGTAAATTAGTTAAATCAATGGTGAAATGGTCTGTCCTAATATGCGTGAATAACGGATGGAACAAATAAGATATTTAGTATAGCTAGTGTATAGACCTTCCCCTTCGAGCACAAAAAATTTGAAGGGGGTCCTTATGTTTCCACAGGGTCAAAAAGGTCAAAATGTCAAGGTCATTTTCTAAAAATCATGAAAATTGACGATATTTGAAACACTATTTCTCAGCTGCTATGTATGTTCAACTGCCATATAAGGTTTTAAATACAATGAAAGACATATATCATCATATCCTATCAGTTATAACTTTTAATATTGATTCTAAGTATGAATATTTTGAATCGGAAGTTGGTTCAGATGTGACGATTTGTTCAATATCTAAGTTTTTGCTAGCTTATAACTCCTTGATGGTTAAAGATAGACTGGTTTTGGTTGCTTTTGGGGGGAATCTATGGCCCTGCTTCTGTAGGACCTGAACTTTTCAGGCCTATATCTTTCAAACTGCATGTTTTATGAGGCCTCAAAGTCTGCAATTTTGGAAAATCGATTTAGTCTCTAAAAAGCCCATAGAATTACGTGGGCCATATCTCTGGAACTGTTTGAGGTACAGAGCTATAATTTTGCATGTGAAGTTCTATTATGACATGTGTCAGCATATCCAAAAAATGAAGAAAATCCAAGATGGTCACCTGGCAAGTGTTTTTTAAATTTTCCTCGATTTCGTGCGGAATGACCCAAGAGCAAGGCTCCGGTATGTTTTAAAGTATGGCCGCTGCTCCCCCTGGCGGTCACACATGTCTTCACTTAATAGGAAGAGCGCTCTTGCAGTCAAAGTGGTTCGGTGCAATTCTCACAGAACCCTGCTCCTGTTCTCCAGGAGAATAGGACTGCAATCTCCGACCCCGATGCAACCTTCTCCAAATTCTCTACCTGAGGTCCTGCTCTGCCAGCATTCAAGTCACATCAGTGATATCTCTGAAGGCTGCTGACTTGACTTTATTCCCAGAGACGCATAACCCTTCAATGACATGTTTACATTGATGGCCTGTATGCCATGCTTCGACATCTAGGTGAGTAAAGCATGGAGAGAGAGTATCCTCCCAGACTCCTGATGAATGTGCTCACTTTTCGCAAACTGAGGAGAGATCTCTCTAGCTCGACCTGTTTCCTCCAATTTCTCTAACCTTATGCATGCATAAGTTGATGGAGAAATTGGTAAATGTTAGACTAGCCTTTTTTCTAGATAGCGGTGCCACCTATCTTATGCACAGTGCAACTTCCGCAAGTTCCACTCCACATCAGATGCTCTGCTCCAACTGTAAAATGCTGTCTGCGAGGCCTTCCGTCATAGACAGCACTATGCCTAGGTGTTTTTCAATCTGGAGAAGGCCTATGATACCGCATGGTAATATGGTATCATTGAGACACTCTACTAGATGGGGGCTAGAGTACACCTACCACTTTTTTTCTTGATTTCTGCAAGATCGGCGATTCTGCGTGCGGGTAAGCTTCCTCAGTGTTACACACTGTCCTTAGCATCAACGGCTAAGCTCTACTTAGACAACCTTTTGATCTCTTTTGGTGCTGCCCAGATGCCAACTCTGTAGTGTCAACTCCAATAGGCATTGAACCGTATCACTTGCTATGCTGAATCACACTGGTTCTGGGTTCATTTGGCCAAGATTAAGTGGTGCATTTCTCCCACCATCCATGAGTAAACCCCAACTTATAAGGCTAATGCTTTACTTTCTAACGATCCTTTCTTCCAATCACCACACTGGCATCCGGTTGGCCACAGTTGCTTCCAGTGGGATGCAACTCGTTCTGCGCCATGCGCAGTGCAATTTGCTCAGGCTGGTTTCCTGGAAATGTGGACATTGCGGGTAATAAGGACTTGGTGACCAGACCATCATTTCGCTCTCCTCACACCAAGTACATGATCAGTAATCACGGAAGCCCTCAAGGCTAACTGGCAAAGAAGATTGGTTGAGGGGAACTTAAAGTTGCATGCCATTGTGTCCCGGGTGTTCTCATGTTCCTACCCTTTTCAAAAGCTTTATAAAAATATTTATAAGACATTTTTTCAAAGCTTTATAAAACATTTATTAAACCTTTATCAAAAGCTTTATACAAATTTTTCATTCAAAAGTTTTATAAAAGCTTTATAACACCTTATCAAAAGACTCCACATGATGTTTATAAAAACATTTTTAAACTTCTTTCATTAAACTTTCTAAAAACATTTATAAAACCATTTTCAAAAGCTTTAGAAACCCTTATCAAAAGCCTTATAAAACATAAAACCTTTATCAAAAGCTTTATAAAACATTTATAAACCTTTTTCAAAAGATTTATAAAAACCTCTATAAAACCTCTTTCAAAATCTTTATAAAAACTTTTTCAAAAACTTTAGGAAACATTTTTAAAACCTTTTTCAAGAACTTTAGAAACCCTTATCAATAATCTTATAAAACCTTTTCAAAAGCTTTATACAAACTTTTTCCAAAGTTTTATAAAAGCTTTAGAAATCCTTATCAAAAACTTCCTAAAAACATTTATAAACCTCTTTCAAAAGATTTATAAAAACCTCTATAAAATCTGTATAAAAACTTTTTCAAAAGCTTTAAGATACATTTATAAAACCTTTTTCAAGAACTTTAGAAACCCTTATCAATAGCCTTATAAAACCTTTTTCAAAAGCTTTATACAAACTTTTTCCAAAGTTTTATAAATCCTTATCAAAAACTTCCTAAAAACCTCTATAAAACCCCTTTCAAAATCTTTATACAAACTTTTTCAAAAACTTTAGGAAATATTTATAAAACCTTTTTCAAGAACTTTAGAAACCCTTATCAATAGCCTTATAAAACCTTTTTCAAAAGCTTTATACAAACTTTTTCCAAAGTTTTATAAAAGCTTTATAAATCCTTATCAAAAACTTCCTAAAAACATTTATAAACCTCTTTCAAAAGATTTTTAAAAACATCTATAAAACCTCTTTCAAAGTCTTTATAAAAACTTTTTCAAAAGCTTTTAGCTGACATGCCCCTTGTATTTTAACTTTTTTCTTTTACAAAAGTATTTAATTTTATTTGCATTTTTTTTTTTTATATTTGCATAAATTTGAAATTATCAACATTTGTTTTTGTTGCAGGAAGCTTACAAGAGATTGATATTAATTAATCATCCTGATAAAGGTGGATCTCCTTATCTGTCAGCAAAGATAAGTGAAGCTAAAGATATCTTAGAAAAGAAATGACATTTATTATCTCTAAATGTGTATTTAAAAATGTAAATAATAAATCAAGTCTAGGGATTTTAGATTGTTACGAGTGACTCATTATTTTGATAGTAATAATTACTCGAATGAGAATAGTTTGCTAAAGAATGTGCTAAGCCAAAACAATAAGATCCTACTGAGTATTCTTAAAGTAATGCTAACTTTATAGCTTCCAAACAAACACTACATTGTTTTTCAAATTTAAATTTTAACTTTCTTAATTCTCTATTTTATCTGACTACAGAAGATTAGAAAAATTCTAAAAATGTAAAGATTTGAAGAATATACATGGTTAGGAAAGTGAATCACTATTGGCAGCCTTTCAAAGTGAAATGACAATTGTTGCAGTGAATATTTTATATTTTTTAAGACAACTATTCACTTTCAAAAATTTCTATTACTAAATATATTTTAAACTTTGACACATTGAGATTTCATGGGGCAATAAACATGAACGCTTTCATAAATTACTACTATTCAGCAACTTTTATAGCAAAGTTCCATAATGTAAAATATGAAATATAGTTTCAACATATTGTTTTAAAGTGTTTTGGTTTTGTATACCTCTGTGAGATTTACATGTGTGTGTTATGGAAAAGCAAAGCTAGGGACAAAATTACAACAAGTTGACTTGATCTTTTGTATAATAATGCCATCAATGCATTAAATGTATCATTGCCATATTTTATATCAGCCTAATAAACATTTTGTATGTATGAGCAATGTAGGGTATGTGCAATAAACATTTTGTATGTATGAGCAATGTAGGGTATGTGATCAGCAAAAACAAGTTTTGATATTCCTGAACAGTGATTCAATTTTTATATCGAGAAAGATTAATAAGAGGAATGGAGAATTTGTATGTAGTATCTAGAGTGGCAGAGAAAGAGCAAAAGAGAACTTTTGTTGAGTGAAGATTCGTACTGTTGTATATTTAGGTATTAATATGCAATTTCAATAGTGATTTTGATGAGTAAATTATATCTGGCAAGAGTTTTGTGTAATAGTTTCATACAAACCTCTGTGATAGTAGAAATAGTAATAAGAAATACAAGATAAGTCCACTTGCTACTGGTGAGAATGGGTAATGGTTTATAAAGGATACAAAAATAAGTTGTTAAAATATTCAATATAGTTGGAGTGAAAAAAAAAGCTCCAAATACAGTTTTAGCAAATTTACAGCATACTTTTTGGCATGACAACTACCCTCCTGCTCTGCACCCCCCATCCCCTCTAGGCATACCCAGCCAAATCTCTCACTTCTTCCACAAGACAATAAATAGTGAATTCATTCTAATGAAGTACAACTCAATTTAGTGTTTTATAAATTGGAGTATAAATACAAATTAATTCTTTGCTTAATATCAACTTATAATTCATGGTAATGGTAATTTAAATTAACCATTTGCTATTACCTATTTTCACACAATTAAATCCTTGTTAATATTTAATATACCTTGTTATAAAGTACAAAAGCAATCGCTTATTGCTACACCTTATTACCAATGGGTCAGAGTAATTTAATTATCCAAAACTCAAATTATAATTACAGTCCTATGCTATATATGAGATGAACATGAGATGGAGTATGTGCAATTGTGCCATCTGTTCCTTGCATAGTAGATAATTCAATGCACATAAAGATAAGAATGAAAATCACTTGTCACGCTGAAAGGATCAGGGGCTGGCCCTAGTTCAAGCAGAATTGTTTGAGTGTTGTTATTTTAAACCCAGTGATAATGCAAACCCATTCGTGACCCTGGAGGTAGGACACCCAATCTTCAACATGGCTGTGTGGATGTGAGCAACTCCATATGGAACACTAGTACATCATGTCAAGGGTAGGAGATACTGGTACTCTATCAATAAGATAATTATTCTGAATACCCATATTTTTATATTTTTATTTAAGGGGCGTGGGTTAGTACCTTGATGGAAATAGAATGTGCCTGATGGCTTGTGGGTCTACTTACCCCCCCCCCCCCCCGCCCCCGAGCTAAGTTCAAAGTATCCATTAATGGCCAGTCAACTCATGTCCCCGTTGAAGCCCCTTTTTTTCCCCTCGAAGCCCCTTTTTTTCCCCCTCGAAGCCCCTTTTTTTCCCCTCGATGTGATCGACCCTGTACCTCTCTGATATAAGTCAACACCGTATCAATTAGGCTAGCGAGGGGCTCCATGAAAAGGCATGAAGTTTGTGTGATTAGGGGTGAATTATGGTGGTAGGTTGGAGTTGAGATTAGCAATGGTGAAACTTTGTAATTGTAGTGTATAGATTATCTAATGATAGAAAAGAGGTTGTAGGATGGAATTGGGGATGGGTATTGATTAATAGTTATAGACCCTGTAAGGGGCACGGCTATTTGCTTTCCTGGCTGCCGTGCTGACAGGACTCAGCGCATCGTCCGACCCCAGCTTACCCTCTTCTCCTTCTTTCTGATAGCCTGTGTTTTTACCCTACTTCCTTACTTTCCCTACAACTTCTCCCACAACTTTCTCCGGGGCCTCTAATTTGACAGGGTAGACGACGACTAGCTTTCTCTCACCCAACTATCCCCATTCGGGGCTGAGGGGATGAGGGACAACGTTCCATCACCCCTGAGGTTGTGGGCTTTAACAACCCGCTTCAACCCCTTCCTAACCCCCTCCCTCTCTGGGATCTATTATTCAGGGGTTGTTCCCAGAGAGGCTCTGGCCTTTTCGTGGCGGGGTGGGGGGGTGGGGGGTCAGCCTTGGGCCCCTTAGGGGTCCCATCGTGCTGCCAACAAGACTTTTAACATGCCCCTCTTTCTTTCCTCCCCTATTACATTCTTCCACTACCCTTTATTTTTCCCTCTTCCTTCACCTATCTAATGGTCCTTATGGATACCCGACCTCTGCTCGTTTTATGGATTGATTCTGAATTGTTCTTTCATGAAGGTGGAAGAGGCTGGGCATCGCCACCGCTTTTGTCTACCGAATGCCCAAGGAGAAACCCATCGGTGGCCCCTTTTCTCCGCGCGTAGAAGAACTCGGGCAGCCTCTTAGGTTTATAAAGATTGTGTGGTGGATCCGTATCCATTCTCCAAGAGGACATACCGGACGTAACTGATTGTAGAGTTGCAATAGTGCTGGGTCCTTGTAGGCCTTCATGGTGGGAAGTCCCGTGAGAGAATTGCAATGGCTAGCCATAAACCTAAAACCTCCCCTTCTTGTAAGGGTTCTCGTGCCAAATGTTCCTTGGTTTTCCTTTCAGCCTTCCGTCCCAACCACCACACTAATTTTAACATTTGAATAACAAGGACTGCTGCAGTATATTAAAGCTGGGTACCTTTGTGTCCCAGTAAGTCCCTACGTCGAACTACCCAGAAGTTGCTTCAATTGCAATCAATTTGGACATGTTGGCCGTGCCTGTCGGCACCCCCGCTCCTGCGGGAATTGTATCTCTAACTACCATGTCCCCAAATACGCCAAAACACCTCGCTGTGGCAACTGCGGAGGTACCCACAGTGCTGCGTCAAAACTGCTCTATATTTTTAGATGAAAAGGAGGTGCTCTCTTTGCGCGACTCTCTACGTCTAGATATAAGAGAGGCCCGCCAGCGTGCCCGAGCACAAATCTCATCACTCGGCTGGCTCTTCCCTGAAGTTTTACGTCTCCAGATAATCCCTTAAAAAAAAAAATTGAAGTTTTACGTGACGCTGGACGAAACTGACCATCACGCTAGAGTTCCGACACGCCTGAAGCACTTCATCCTACATCTACTAGCAGTGTCAGAAACATTCAGGATATACAGTTGAAGCATCGCTCTCACACCGAGATAACCAATGTAGCTCCCCTCTCTCCAGCAGCTCTCAGCTGGGAGAGACGCTCAGGGTGAGACACTTGAAGACATCGGACACTATCTGAAAGGATCCTCAACATCGACCAATGAAGGTTCACCCACCCGGCCCCGAGACCCAAAGCCCAGTGGTAAGAGATCCTTCCTCACCTGGGTCATCGACCACAAATAAGCGGGCAGCCTCTGGAGATGACTAGGCCGAACCCCGAGAATCTTCACTGGACTCTTTCCCTTTTGCTGAACATTCTATGCCCTTAAGTCAGTCCCACCGTTCACAGGACTTAGGCCCCATCCTGATCCAAACGATGGTAGATATACACCCAGCTCCACACACCTCGCTCAGATCGCCAGTTCGTTCCACTCACCCTTCTACTCATGATCCGATGGAAGCAGTTGATACTCCAACATCACCAGTCGCGGCGGAAGGACTAACCCCTCAGACATTGAAAATCCCCTCGACCCATGAATCCGGGTCTACCGGCTGAAAATCCCTTCGCGATCTTCCTTTTTTGCCAGTTTATGAGCCCGAATTACAATCAAGGACCTCGGTCGGTTCTCCAAAACCCACTAAAATAGCCCCAGTTACTGCTCCCTCTATGATCTCTTTCCCTGCAAAAGCAAACTCCTCAAAATCTGCTCTCCGTCTCCCAAGCTCTTTGGGACGAACCTCAAATACAATATCGGCCACAAAAGAGAAAAAGATATCCACAGTGGTATCTAACCGTCCCACATAATATCTTCCATTTTACAATGGAATTGTCAAGGCGTTCTTCCAAAGTAGGAAGAACTCAAAATTCTTTTGACGACTCTCCACCCCGCTGTTATTTGTCTTCAGGAGAATAAACTGGGTACATGGCCCTTTCCGCCGGTACCCAGTTTTCTCACTTCCAACTCTATTGTCCTGTTGGAAGCTCCTCTCATGGGGGTGTCAACCATGCTATCTTCATCCCACCATGTATCTCCCATCCCCCTACATACTACCCTCCAAGTTGTTGCTGTGAGGGTTTTTCTTACTAAGCTCTTTACCGTTTGCTCTATTTACCTACCTCCTTGTTTATCATTGTCAAGACCTCGCCTTTTAGAAGTTATAGACCAGTTGCCCTCCCCATTTTTATTACTAGGAGATTTTAACACCCGTCACCCATACTGGGGCAACATGACTCGGAATGCCAAAGGCAGTGTTTTAGAGTCTCTTTTATTATCTGACTTTCTTTGTGTATTAAACACTGGCAATTTTACCTCTTATCATATCCAGATGGACTCTTTTAACTGTGTTGACCTGTCTGTTTGTTCCCTGGATTGCTTCACGGAATTTTGATGGTCAATTCTTGACAGCAACAGCTGTCAAAAACTACAAGTTAGCCCTTGCCCGATTCCGAAAGAACCCAACTTTGTGCAACAAGGTCGCCAGAAACCGAGCTTGTGCGCTTCGCCAAAGAACCCTTCGTCAAGCTCGTTGAAATTCATGGCGCCGTTATGTTTCATCAATTTCCTCTATATCACCTACCGCTAAGATCTGGAAGAGAATTAATAAGATCAAGGGGCTGTTATGCTGATCATCATACCCCCACACTCAACTTACACAGTTCCTTGGAGAATGACAGCCTGGCAGTCAGCAATGCTTTTGCTGACCATTTCCACGCTGTCAGCAGTGTCAGCCGTTACGATAAGGCTTTTCTATTCTACAAATAAAAGGAAGAGTCTCATTCTCTCAACTTAGCAACAAAATCTAACCTTCCATATAATGCCCCATAAGCGGCGCGGCGATTTGCCATCCTGGCCGCCGTGCTGACGGGACTCAGCACCCCGTCCGACCCCAGCTTAGCCTCTTCTCCTTCCTTCAAAACACTTGTTTCCTTGCTTTTCATACAACCTCTCCCACAACTTTCTCTGGTCAGCCTCTAATTTCACAGGGTAGAAGATGCTTACCTTCTCAGCCAACCGTCCCGGATCGGAGCTGAGGGGGAGGGGACAATGTTCCCTAAACCCTGAGCTCCGGTCTGGGGTGGTTGGTTTTAAACAACCTGCTTCATCCCCACCCATACCTTCCTCACATCCCTTTTCCTCTCCTCTTCACAATCTATCTTTTTTACGCCGTGTCCAAGGTGGAGCTGCCATGCCGAGGGACTGCCAGGCCACCAGGCGGGAGGGGTGGTCCCAAATGGCGGCGCCTGGCTCTGTCAAGCCTGTAAGCACCTCTTGCAGTACGAGTTACTACGAGAGGTGATGCGCGATTGCGTCCCGTGATACAAATAGGGTCACCATGCCCAATGATGAATATAAAAAAAAACCCAGCCCCCAACTTCCCCTGTAACATCAACGGAGCCGCCCTCGGGCAGCTCCAGCGAAAAAATGGAGGTATCCCCCCCCTTGTGCTTGCGCAGGAGACCCTCCATATCTCTCTAACCAGAGAGGAGGCTCAATCCTCTCCTTCGCCTACCGGTGTAGGGGACTCCCCCTCACCCCCTTCTCTGGAGGTGCTTTCGGGCACCTCCCTCTTTCCAGCGGCAGTCCCCTCTGTTCTTTCCAAGGGGACTGCCAAGAAAGCCAGCAGGCAGCCCATAGCCAGCCGCTCCCCATCGAAGCGGCTCGGTAGGGCAAATCCCTTAGGGGGAAGAGGGAAGCCAGGCCCCTTCGGTCGCTTCCCTCAAAGGACCTGCTGGCAAGAATTTTAAACCTTGCCCGGGTCAAGGCCTGTGCCTCCCCAAACAAGACTGGTGACGCTGCCAAGGGGACCTGTGATGTCCTGGGAGGGGATGGCCAACTGGAGGCCCCTCCTGTGATAGACATGGTCTTTGAGGAAACCCAGCCTCTGATGGTAGGGCCTTCCATGGGGGGGAATCCGGGCTCGGCACCAAGCACCGAACCCGAATCCGCCCATATGAAAGGTCCTCCGCAAACGACTGGGGCCTCCGAGGCAGTACAAGGAGGGGAGGGATCTCCTACGACCGGAGCCCCAGCGACCACCAGGACCTTAACCATTTCGGAGAAGGACCTGGCTGAGGCCGGTCCATCTGGCCTAGGGGCTTGTGCCGGCGGAGGTGAGAAGCGGGTTCATTCCCCGCCCTCCTCTCCTAAAAACAAGAAAAAGACTAAGACCAAAAAGACAAAGAAGACCCGGGGCTCCTCTCCATCCGCGGGGACGGATGGGTCTGCTGCCACTCTGGCAAGCGACCAAGCCAAGATCGGCACATCCGGCCCCTCTGCTCCACCGGTTGCGGAGCCCCTGGCTAAGACCAAAAGTGCACAGGGCGGAGCCTCGATGACATCGGGGCCCCTCATTCAGAGGTTACCTGGCGTTTTCTAGCCCGCTGGCTTCAAACGCTTCCTCGTTATTCGCTCCACTCATAGCACCATGTTGGCCAAGGGCAACCTAATCCACCAGAGGAGAGGATTAGCTAGTGCAATTGGTAGAGAGCCGAAGGTGAGCCGTTTCTCGGACGGGAGCCTTCTGGCGAATGCGGCGAATCCCGCCGAGGCGGCCAAGATAAGTGCTCTTCGGACACTTCATGACACCCCGGTGAGTGTGACGCCGCACTCTACCATGAACTTTGTGAAAGGAGTAGTTAATGCGAGGGAACTCGTTGACTACTCCATTGAGGACATCACCCTAGAGCTGGCCGACCATGGGGCGGTGAAGGTCAAACGTGTGATGAGAAAACAGGGATGGGCCTCGAGACCCACCCCTACACTCTTCGTCACGTTCGACTGTGACAAGCTCCCTGAGTCGGTGCGTGCCGGTTGGTACCGCTACCGCGTGAAGGCATTCGTGCCACTGCCACGGTGGTGCTATTACTGTCACCGCTTCGGCCATACGAATCGTTCTTGTAGACGTGCAAAGTTGGGGTCACCTGAAGTTTGTGTAAATTGCTCCAAGGCCGCACATGATAAGTCCAAATCATGTGTGGCCAAGTGTGTCAATTGCGGAGAGCCGCACCCCGCTTCTTCGAAGCAATGTGGTGTATATCTCCTTGAGAAAGAAATCCTGGCCGTTCAAGCCCAGGATCGACTCTCATTCCGCGAGGCTAAGGACTTGGTCCTGGCGCGCCCGGCTATGCCTGGGACGTCATATGCCTCAATAGTTAGAAAGGCACTCTCTGCTCCTGGCCCATCCAGGCTAACGAGCACGGTTGTTTCCGCGCCCATTTGGAGCCCTTCTGCGGGCTCTACTCAACCCCCCCGCGCTCCGCTGGTAAAGCTGGTGGCAAAAAGGGTTCGCACCCAGCCCTGGCTAAAACCAGGGCTCCCCCCTTTCCCCCCAGCGTGACCGTTTCCCGTAAGGCGAAACGGCCACGCGCCTCCACCGAGTCGTTAGACTCACAGGAGGCAACACCCCTGAAGATGGTGGCTAGGCCATCTTCCGGGGTTCCTAAAGCTGTCCCCCGAAAAGAGGACAGCAACAAAGGAGCTTCGGCTCCTTCGCCCACGCCCAAAGGTGGAGCGAGTGGCTCGGAGACGGTGGTTCCTCGAAAAGAGTGCCCCCCGCCTCCGAAGCCGCAACGCCCGCCTAAGGTTTCGAGGCGGAGGGAGGAAAAGACTCGCCTGGCGAGCCTAACCTCCCCCAATAAGTCCTCAAAGGTGACAGCGCCTGGGGTTCTGCCCCCGGGAAGCGCACGGCCATTCCCGTGAGGGTCTTCTTTTCGAGGAGGGCCCCCCGCGTTTCCTCCGAGCTAGGCCTGGACGGCATATTCCTTCAATGGAAATGCCGTGGATTCCGGACCAACTGGGAGGAGCTGCGGAGGCTCATCTCGTCCCGTTTCCCGTTAGCTATCTTTTTGCAGGAGACCATGCCCCCTGCCCGCCCTCCCGGGGTATAAGGGTCTTGCGACCCCACCACCGCGGGATGGCCGGGCTGGGGGATGCGCGGTTTACACCCGGCATGATGTCTCCGTTCTTCCTTTCTCTTTAGATACCTCCTTTCAGGCAGTGGCTGTGCAGCTGCACCTGGAAAGGAGGTATACTATCATTTCTGCGTACACTCCACCGTCAGCTGACTTCGACGCGGGGGACTTCCGCCGCGTCGTGGCACGGTTGCCGAGGCCCTATCTCTTGCTTGGAGATCTGAGCGGCAAGCAGACTCTCTGAGGAGATTACTCCATAAATCCCAGGGGACAAGTTCTTGCCGATCTGATCGAAGAGCTTGAGATGGGTGTCCTAAACGTGGATGAGTTTACGCATCACTGTCCGAGAACCGCTTCATTTTCTTGCCTTGACCTATCTTTGTGCTCTTCGGATGCACAGCCTGATTTTGATTGGGGGGTGATCGATGACCTCCATGGTAGTGATCACTTTCCCATTCAAATATAATTTTCAGGGCAACTGCCGCCTGAGAGCCCACCTCGGTGGTGCTTGGCGCGGGCGCGGTGGCCTGCATTTCAGGAAATGACTAAATTCTCTATCTCAGTCGAGGAGTTTAGGTCGATAGATGAGGCCGTTGAGTTCTTCTTCGGCAACCTCATCGCTGTGGGCCTGACTACTATTCCTAGGACGTCTGGCCGTTTTGCACGCCGACCAATCCCATGGTGGTCGGCCGAGTGTGAGACGGCCCTCAAACAGAAGCGTTATGCCTTCATGCGCTATATGCGCCGCCCGAACGATTTCACTGTCGCTGAATTTCGTCGGGCTAGGGCTAGGTTCCGGTATATTTCGAAGCACGCCCGCCGCTCTTCTTGGCGGGCATACGTGTCTTTACTTAACGGGAAGACCCCTTTAGCTTCGTGTGGAAGGTCCTCAGTGTCACACTCTTTGCCCTGAGCATCAACGGCATCACCTCGGTGCTGCCGGAAGATGTTCTCGCTACGCTCTACGTGGACGACCTTTCGATCTCTTTTGGCGCGGCCCAGATGCCAACTCTGGAGCGTCGACTCCAACAGGCATTGAACCGCGTCTATCGCTATGCCGAAGCGCACAGGTTTCGGTTTTCTTTGACCAAGACTAAGGTGGTGCACTTCTGCCGCCATCCACGGCTCCACCCTGACCCAGATTTGTTTCTTAATGGGGTGCGCCTAGATGTTGTGGAATCGCACCGACGCCTCACCTAGTAGGCTCATATTCGCAGCCTTAGGGTCTCTTGTACCCGCGCCATGGATATTCTCCGTTCCGTGACGTTCAGCGCTTGGGGCGCTGATAGGGCTACTGCCTTACCTTTTATCGATCCTTTGTTCGTTCGAAGCTCGACTACGGATTCGAGTTTTATGCATCCGCAGCCGAGCGTTTATTGCGGAAGGTGGATTTGATCCACCACAACGGCCTTCGCCTTGCGACCGTTGCCTTCCGCACTTGCCCCATTGAGAGCCTGTTGGTCGATGCTGGGGAGATGCCACTCACTCTGCGCCGCGTGCAGTGCATCACTCGCCTGTACACACGAGCCCGGCGCCTCCCTCAGTCGCCAACAGCTCTCACTTTATCCGCAACTGATCTCGATGGTGCCTATGCCTGCCGAGAGACGCCAGTCATACCCTAAACCCAAAGGGGTTTAGGGCCAGGAAACTCCTTCGAGAGGTAGATATAGCTCTCTGGCCGGTGGCGCACCTGGTTCTGCCCAGGACGCCACCCTGGAGGGTACCACATTTGGCTATTTGTTGCCACGCCTCTGCTCCCAAAGCTTATACTGCGCCGGGAGTATTGCGTTAGAACTTTTTGGAGCACACATCGTGTCACGCTGGAACCGTGCCAGTGTATACGGATGGCTCCAAGTTCCAAGAGGGGGTCGGCTTCCACGCCGTATCTCCTCTGTTTGAAGTCAGCGGGGCTCTTCCTAGGCGCTTCGTCTGTCTTCACGGCCGAGCTGGTGGCAATACACCACTCGGTACGGGAGATTACGCGACGTGCCCGGTTCGGAGACCAGATTGTGATCTATAGCGACTCACAAAGCGCCCTGAGTGCTCTCGGGGCATTGGAATCTCCGCATCCCCTGGTTCGCGATATCCGTGACGCCACGGTTTTGGCGACCCGGGCGGATGTCGAGATTATCTTCTGCTGGGTTCCTGGACATGTAGGAATTGCGAGGAATGAGCGCGCCGATGAGGGCACCAAAGAGTCCGCGAGGACTCTACGACCGGACGAGCGTTTCGCTCTTCCTCACACCGACTACATGGCAGGAATACGGGCAGCTCTTCGGACTGCTTGGCAAAGAAGATGGGAGACGGTCGAAGGGAACTTAAAGTTGCGTGCCATTGCGCCGCGACTGTTCCCATGGACCTATCCCCCAATGCCGCGGCGGCTCTAGGTTGCTTTCTGTCGTCTCCGAATCGGACACACTCGTGTGACGCATCGCTATTTGATGGAGCGCTCGCCTGCGCCCTATTGCAATGACTGCGTCGTCCCCCAGTCTGTTCGGCACATTCTTGTCGAATGTCCCAGTCTGGGTGATCTTCGCGCACGATACCTGTTCCGGTACCGGTATGGGCGGGGTCGCTATCGCCTGTCCCTTGTGCTTGGGACGAGTGCGTGCACATTGACTGGTGGACTTGTTGACTTTTTGGGGGAGGCCGGCCTTCTTCCTTTCATTTAACCAGGTTTAATTGCTGTTTTTGTTATTGTTGTTTCCTGTTCACTTTTCTAAAGTAGCCTAGAACTAGGCTGTTTGTTTACGGTGACTTATGCCTAAGTCGGCAGTCGCCAGATAGCCCCTTAAATAAAAAAATAAAAAATAAAAACCCACCAGAACCCATACATGGTTCAGCTATTTTTGTCCACAAAGACTGTTCTCACTTAGTAATCTCATTTAAAACAGATTTTCAAGCAGTAGCGATCCGTGTGTACACCAACCGTTTATACACAGTCTGCTCACTGTACCTCCCTCCTAGTGAAGGAATAGTTGCCTCAGATCTGGCTAACAAATTAGCCCAATCTCATCACCCAACTCCCAACCCCATTCCTACTGGTTGCAGACCTTAACGCAAGGCATTAACTTTGGGGAGACTATGATAACAACCCTAAGGGAAACATGATCGTGAAATCTATAGAGACCATGGATGTGTCATTTTTTAATTATGGCACTCCAACATCTTTTCATGTCCAGACTAACAGCTCTACCTGTGTGTGTACATCTATCACTTTGTTCATCAGACTGTAGAGCAGATTACAGCTGGTCGGTGGATCCTGACCTGAGAGGAAGTGATCATTACCCAGTTGTACTGACCTCATGCTTGACTGCCCCCGTCCCTACCGAGTAATAGGTGAAACACTAAGAAAGCCAACTGGCCAAAATTTTGTCACCTCTCCCATCATTCTGGACACTTCCCTCAGGGTGACGTTGGCATGATCTTGGAGAACTTTCATGACCACGTCAACCAGGCGGCAAATTCATCTATGCCCCTCTCCAAAATTGATTTTTCCTGTTGGTCTGAGGATTATAGCAAAGCAGTGACAGAATGCATACTAGCTTGTCGTCGCTACCACCGGAACCCTACTACTACCAATAAGTATGCCCGTAACCGAGTCAGGGCAGTGCGACAGCGTACCCTCCGCCAGGCTCGCCGAATCTCCATAAAAGGGTACATAAACTCCATCAACCACCAAACTGCACCAGACAAAGTCTGGAAGAGAGTGAAGAAGCTCATGGGCAGAACAAGTGGCTTCTCTGCCCCCAATATAGTTGAAGCAGGTGAGCTTTTGGGAGACTTGTTGAAAATTTCAAATGTCCTGGCAAAGACATTTGCTGACATCTCTAGCCCCAACAATTACCCTCTAGAATTCCATCGTGTCAGGAAAATGCAAGAAAAGTGCATACTGAACGTCATGGATCCTTGTATGGATAATGAACCATATAACAAGCTCTTTTCCATCCATGACCTTGAAAGTGCTCTTAAGAAATGTGGATCTACCGCACCTGGCCCTGATGGTATCTCTTATGATATGATTAGGAATATGCATTCAACACTCATATCACACCTTCTTGATATATTTAACTATATCTGGATTAAGGGCTATATCCCTTCCTATTGGAGGGAAGCAATTATACTTCCCTTTCATAAACCGGGAAAGGATGGGACACTTCCGACCCACTATCGCCCAATTGCCCTTACTTGCTCCCCATGCAAGCTTTTCGAAAGAATGGTGAATGCCAGGCTGGTATGGTTTCTGGAGAGAAATAACCTTATTTCTGCCTCACAAGCAGGTTTTAGGAAAAAGCAATGCACCACAGACCTGCTGGTCAGGATGGAGGATTGCATCCGACAAGCTTTCTCAAAAAGACAGCACTCCATTCTGTATTTTTTGATATAGGAAAAAGCCTATCATACCACTTGGAGGTGTGGTATCTTGAAGCAACTGCATGACTGGGGTATCAAGGGTCACCTTCCCAGATTCATACAACAATTTCTTGCTAGACGCACATTCCAAGTGAGAGTCGGAAATGTCATGTCGGAGGCAATTGACCAGATAGAGGGCATACCACAGGGAAGTGTTTTGACTATCACCCGCTTCCTGGTGGCCATCAACAGTATCATTACTGACCTTCCAATGGAGACAATATCAACTCTCTATGTGGATGACTTGGTAATTGTCTCAACATCACCTCAGCTGCCCTTTGTCACCCGAAAATTGCAACAGGCCATTAATATCATTGCCAAGAATGCCACCGCAAAAGGCTTCCGACTATCATCCTCAAAAACAAAGGCAGTTCATTTCTACAACTTCAGGCGAGTTGAGTGGGAAGAGCCAACCCTATTTCTATATGACTCCCCCATCTCATTTGAGCCCCACTTCAAATTTCTAGGAGTTATCTTTGACTCAAAGCTCTCTTGGGTCCCCCATATAACTGCTTTGAAAAAATCCTGCCTGAAGAGAATGGACATGCTAAAACTCTTATCACATGTTTCGTGGGGAAGTGACCGCCGTACCCTGTGACTATTGTATACAGCCTTGATCCAGTCTAAACTGGACTATGGGTCACAGGTGTACTCTTCAGCATCACCCTCAAACCTGGATAAACTCAATTCCATCAGGAACCAGGGCGTACGTTTAGCTTTGGGAGCATTCAAGTCCTCCCCAATACCTAGTCTTTATGCAGAGAGTGGGATTCTCCCACTACCCTTTTACCGCCTTAACCTTAACCTGCAGTACCTCTTCAGACTGCAACAACTTCCCCAATCACCTGTATATGAGTGCACCTACAATATTCACTCGGTAACCTCATATGACAGGTGTCCTTCACTGACTCGCCCATTTGCCCTGCTCATGACTGAAGATACGGATCAACTGAGAGAACTATCAGTAAGCCCATATCAGATCCCAAAAGTACCCCCATGGCTATTACCACCAGTGAGGGTCTGCAAGGCATTGGCAGAAGAACCAAAGACCAAGTTCCTACCTTCCGTTCTACGATGCTTCTTCCACGAACATACTGTGCGCCACAAACCAAGCACCTTTATATACACAGACGAATCGAAATCCCCTGACGGGGTAGGAGCCTCTGCTATCCTCCCTTTCCATCATGTATCTGTGTGCCTGCCCAGTAAGCAGCCTCTATCTTCACGGCTGAGCTTGCCGTGATAATGGCTGCACTGTATACCATCGCTTATTCACCCTCAGGATCATATACAATATTCTCCGATTCCCTCAGCTCCTTAGAAGCCTTAGCGAATCCATTCCCAGATCACCCATTGGTTTCAAAGATACAGAAGTGGCTCTTTTTTATATCCTCGTTCCACAAAATCTTATTTGGCTGGGTACCTAGCCACATAGGTATAAAAGGGAATGAGAGAGCAGACACTGTTGCCAAGACAGCAGCATCTCTAGGAGCCACCACCCCTGCCCCTCTTCCTTTCCAAGAAACTGTGCCACATATCCATGAATATGTGGTCAACCAGTGGCAGAGGACATGGGATGAACTCCCCCCAACCAAACTGCATACCATCAAACAGTCGTTCGCCCTTGGCCACCTACTACTAGAACCCGTACTCAAGATGTTATCCTATGCCGACTGAGAATTGGGCATTATCGCCTAACACATGGCTTTCTAATGGAAAGCCTTCAACAGCCTCCAATGTGCACTCCCTGTGGAGTACCAATCTCCATACTCCACCTATTCACCGAATGCACTCGCTTCCAAACCCCAAGGCAAAGACTTTTCCCTTTTGTTTGCCAAGGGATGCGTTCTCAGCAGGCCCTGAGAAGTATCCTTTCTGAACTTGAGAACACCTTTAATATGAACAAAGGGCTAAAAATTTTTATCAGAAACTAATCTACTAAAGGAATTTTAGTATTTTATCATTTTTAGAATGAGATAGACATGTCTTATTACTTTATTTTGATTTTACTATATTTTAGAGACATTTATTTGTCTATGATTTTACTCCCTTTTATTTCCTACGGTTTTACTCGCTTTTATTCTAGATTTGTAACCATAGTCTATGTTTTTTAACGAATATTTGAAATTTTAACGAACTCTTTTTGAAAATGGCTGAGAGTTTGTCCACTTGGACCTACGCACCATTCGCCTTTTATGTACCATTCATTCATTCATCTTCACAGACGGGTCTAAGACGGACGATGGTGTGCGGACTGCAGTGGTCTCATCGGGATCTATAGTCTCGGAGTCGTTACCGCGGGCAGCTTCCATTTTTACTGCCGAGGTTTATGAAGTTTTATTAGCCTTACACCTTTTATCTATTTTGCACTTTACGGTTTTTATTGATTCAAGACGCATACTCTACGCTCTTTACTCTCTAACTTCTGACCGTCCCATTGTCTCGAAAATACATTTCTGGTTGGTCAAGAACTGTTTCAGATACAATGTAGAGTTTTGCTGGGTTCCTAGTCATGTCGGAGTCCAGGGTAACGAGCGGGCCGATGAGGCAGCTGAATTGCGGCCACCCGGACACCGACCCATGGCAGTCTACCTTATCATGACCTTTATCCTCATATTAGGGACTACATTTGGTCTCTCTGGCATTCAGAATGGGTTGGCTGCATCGGTAACAAATTGCATTCCATTAAGCCCTCGGTTTTATAGTGGGTTAGCTGTTACCAACCCCGTCGGAGCTCTGAGGTGGTCCTCTGTCGCCTGCAAGTTGCCCACATGCGCCTCACACATTGGCATTTAATGAGTAGCGATGGGCCCCACATCGGCCCCTCTGCTCGTCCCCCATATCAGTACGCCATCTATTGGTCGACTGCCAGCCCCTCTCTGCCTTACGTACGGAATGCTTCCCATCTATTTTACGTGTGCCACGCAACGATGGACTACGTTTCCTCTTAACTGAGGGCCCTTCTTTACACCAATTCACTCTTCCAATTTTTAATACAATATGGGTCTTTCCCTCTTTTATGCCTGTAAAAACAACTTTTTAGTTAACAGGAAATGTAAATATTAGTAAACGTGCGTCATTTGTTTATTGTCCCTGTGTCTACTTTTTATTCTTTTAATAAAAAAAGATGGTAAGGTTAAAACAAAAGCAATGAAAAGTTGCTTTTGTTTTAACCTTACCATTTTTTTTTATTTTAGGGCCTTGTGCCCTCTTATGTCCTGCCGTTCCATAATCTTTTTAGATGTTAGCGGTGTACACCCTGCTCTAAATAATAATAATAATATAATCTCCGAGTAATAAAAATAGGGAGGACAACTGATCTACAAGTTCTAAAAGGTCAGGTCTTGACAATGGTAAAGAAGGCGGGAGGTAAATAGAGCAAACAGTAATAATTTTTAATTTTAAGAGCTCATCTGGCGACTGACTACTTGGGCATAAGTCGCCGTACTCACCACTGCCTAGTACATACTAGGCTACTTAAACAGAGGGAATACGACGTGGAAGCCGATTCCTTCTTGAGATTGGAGCCATCCGTATATACTGGCACGGTTCCAGAGTGACGTGAAGTGTGCTCCAAAAAGGTCGAACGCAATACTCACAGCGCTGTACAAGCTTTGGGAGCCATGTGTGGCGACAAATAGCCAAAGGTGGTACCCTCCAGGGTGGCGTCCTGGGCAGAACCAGGAGCGCCACCGGCCCGAGAGCTATACCTAGCACTCTAAGTTTCCTAGCATAATCCCAAAGGGCTTAGAGTATGACTGGCGTCTCTCGGTGGCATAGGCACCGTCGAATTCAGCTGCGAATGCAGTTAGAGCTGTTGTCGACTGAGGGAGGCGCCGGGCTCACGCGTACAGGCGAATAATGCACTGCACGGCGTAGACCGAGTGGCATTTCCCCAGCTTCAACTAGTAGGCTCTCAATGGGGGAGGTGCGGAAGGCACCGGTCGCAAGGCGAAGACTGGTGTGGTGGATCGAATCCACCTTCCGCAATACACGCTCGGCTGCGGATGAATAAAACTCGCATCCATAGTCGAGCTTCGAGCGAACAAAGGATCGATGAAAAGGTAAAGCAGTAGCCCTATCAGCGCCCCAAGCGCTGAACGTCACGGAACGAAGAATATCCATGGCGCAGGTACAAGAGACCCTAAGGCTGCCAATATGAGCCTTCCAGGTGAGACGTCGGTCAAATACAAGACCAAGGAAACGGTGCGATTCAACCACTTCCATTGAGAAACAAGTCAGGGTCAGGGTGGAGCCGTAGATGGCTGCAGAAGTGTACCACCTTAGTCTTGGCCAAGGAAAACTGAAACCTATGCTCTTCGACATAACGAGAGACGCTGTTAAATGCCTGTTGGAGTCGACGCTCCAGAGTTGGTATCTGGTCCGCGCCAAAAGAGATCGAAAGGTCGTCCACGTAGAACGTAGCGAGAACATGTTCCGTCAGCACCAAGGTGATGCTGTTGATGCTCAGGGCAAAGAGTGTGACACGGAGGACATTTTTATGCGGGACACCCTCCTCCTGCTCCATTGGGCCGGAGAGGGCTCCCCCTACCCGTACGCGGAATCGACGATCTCGCAAAAATTCAGATATAGGGTTTTAGGTGTATATTGTGGCAATATTTTAAATAGCTCTGATCACAATAAACATCAAAACCTATATTACGTTATTCAAGGGAATGAAGTTAAATGTTAACGTGAATTCTGATTTTTGCAGACGAATTTCCTTAGGCCTAAACCTGAGCGACGTTGGGGGAATCGGCGAATAAAAAACAGAGTTAAGGAAAATATATATTGTTGAAAAAACAGTTAAATTATTTAAAGGTGAATTTATACAGTGGCAGTTTGATTGGATTGAATTTTACGCGTGTTAATTAAATTTGCATAAGTTAACGAAAATGGATTTACAATTGATAAATATTAAATAGATTACAAATTGGTAAATGTTGGTAAAGAATTGGATGATAAGTGATTACAGTTAAATTGGATCCTAGTTAAATGGGATGAAAAACAGATTATAAATTGGGAAATTGATTGACAATTAGTAATTGATTTTGTTGATAAATAGTAATTGGTTGATTTCAATTAAATTGGTAATTCGATTGGTAATTATTATTTGGTAAATTGTGAAATAGGTTATAGTTTAAATTGTTTTATGGGATGATAAATAGATTATAGAGTTGGAAGGGTCTGTAAATAAGAAAAGAATCGCGTAAAATCGGGATTCTTTTAGGAAATTTTTAGCTAAAATTACAATTCATATATTTACAGACCTGATTCACCGATACGAAGACAATGAATGAACTTCATGGTTAATTTAAGATGCTTATGAGAGCGGGGGTAGCAATCTCACGATTAATGTCAGGGTTACCAACCCTTCTATATCTACCTCTCGAAGGAGTTTCCTGGTCCTAAACCCAAAGGATTAGGGTATGACTGGCGTCTCTCGGTGGCATAGGCACCATCGAGATCAGCTGCGGATGCAGTGAGAGCTGTTGGCGACTGAGGGAGGCGCCGGGCTCGCGCGTACAGGCGAGTGATGCACTGCACGCGGCGCAGAGCGAGTGGCATCTCCCCAGCATCGACCAATAGGCTCTCAATTGGGGAAGTGCGGAAGGCACCGGTCGCAAGGCGAAGGCTGGTGTGGTGGATCGAATCCACCTTCCGCAATAAACGGTCGGCTGCGGATGCATAAAACTCGCATCCGTAGTCGAGCTTCGAACGAACAAAGGATCGATAAAAAAGTAGGGCAGTAGCCCTATCAGCGCCCCAAGCGCTGAACGTCACGGAACGGAGAATATCCATGGCGCGGGTACAAGAGACCCTAAGGCTGCGAATATGAGCCTACTAGGTGAGGCGTCGGTGCGATTCCACCACATCCAGGCGCACCCCATTAAGAAACAAATCTGGGTCGGGGTGAAGCCGTGGATGGCGGCAGAAGTGCACCACCTTAGTCTTGGTCAAAGAAAACCGAAACCTGTGCGCTTCGGCATAGCGAGAGACGCGGTTCAATGCCTGTTGGAGTCGACGCTCCAGAGTTGGCATCTGGGCCGCGCCAAAAGAGATCGAAAGGTCGTCCACGTAGAGCGTAGCGAGAACATCTTCCGGCAGCACCGGAAGGACACTTCCCTGCGGGACACCCTCTTCCTGCTCCCTTGGGCCAGGGAGGGCTTCCCCCACCCGTACGCGGAATCGACGATCTCGCAAAAATTCAGATATAAACATTGGGAGGCGTCCCCTCGCCCCCATCGTGTGGAGAGTCTCCATGATACCCTATCGCCATGCGGTATCATAGGCCTTCTCCAGATCGAAAAAGACCGTGGCGTAGTGCTGTCTACGAAGGAAAGCCTCGCAGACGGCATTTTCCAGTCGGAGCAGAGCATCCGACGTGGAGTGGAACTTGCGGAAGACAGATGGCCTCCGCTGTCCAGGAAAAAGGCTAATCTAACATTTACCAATTTCTCCATCAACTTGCACACGCAAGAGGTTAGAGAGATTGGGCGGAAACCGGTCGGAGTAGAGTGATCTCTCCCCGGTTTGCGAAAAGCGAGCACAGTAGCGATTCGCCAGGAGTCTGGGAGAAGACCTTCCACCCAGATCCTGTTGAACAAATCTAACAGAAAGGCCATGCCTTGCTCACCCAGGTGTCGAAGCATGGCGTACGGGACATCGCCCGGACCATGGGCGGTGTCCGCGCACGAAGCGAGGGTGGAGCGCAACTCACTCACAGTAAACTTATCGTTGAAGGGTTCTCCGCCTCTGGAGGTAAAATCCAGCCAGCGGCCTTCCGCGACATCACGACGTGCATTGAATGCTGGCGGAGCAGCATCACGGCTAGAGAATGCGGAAAAAGCGGTCGCTAAGGAACTTGCCCCGAATCCTTTTGAATCGCTTCCACACCTCAGCTAAAGGGGTCTTCCCGTTAAGTGAAGACACGTATGCCCGCCAAGACGAGCGGCGGGCGTGCTTCGAAATATACCGGAACCTAGCCCTAGCCCGACGAAATTCAGCGACAGTGAAATCGTTCGGGCGGCGCTTATAGCGCATGTAGGCATAACGCTTTTGTTTGAGGGCCGTCTCCCACTCGGCCGACCACCATGGGAGTGGTCGGCGTGAAAAACGGCCAGACGTCCTAGGAATAGTAGTCAGGCCCACGTCGATGAGGTTGCCGGAGAAGAACTCGACGGCCTCATCTACCGACCTAAACTCCTCGACTGAGATAGAGAATTCAGTCATTTCCTGAAATGCAGGCCACCGTGCCCGCGCCAAGCACCACCGAGGTGGGCTCTCAGGCGGCAGTTGCCCTGAAAATGATATTTGAATGGGAAAGTGATCACTATCATGGAGGTCATCGACCACCCCCCAATCAAAATCAGGCTGTGCATCCGAAGAGCACAAAAATAGGTCAAGGCAAGAAAATGAAGCGGTTCTCGGACAGTGATGCGTAAACTCATCCACGTTTAGGACACCCATCTCAAGCTCTTCGATTAGATCGGCAAGAACTTGTCCCCTGGGATTTATGGAGTAATCTCCCCAGAGAGGATGCCTGCCGTTTAGATCCCTAAACAAGAGATAGGGCCTCGGCAACCGTGCCACGACGTGGCGGAAGTCCCCCGCGTCGAAGTCAGCTGACGGTGGAATGTACGCAGAAATGATCGTATACCTCCTATCCAGGTGCAGCTGCACAGCCACTGCCTGAAAGGAGGTATCTAAAGAGAAAGGAAGAACGGAGACATCATGCCGGGTGTAAACCGCGCATCCCCCAGCCCGGCCATCCCGCGGTGGTGGGGTCGCAAGACCCTTATACCCCGGGCGGGCAGGCAGGGGGCACGCGCCTAGCATGGTCTCCTGCAAAAAGATAGCTAACGGGGAACGGGACGAGACGAGCCTCCGCAGCTCCTCCCAGTTGGCCCGGAGTCCACGGCAATTCCATTGAAGGAATATGCCCTCCAGGCCTAGCTCGGAGGAGACGCGGGGGCCCTCCTCGAACTGAAGACCCTCACGGGAATGGCCGTACGCTTCCCGGGGGCCGAACCCCGGGCACTGTTGGCCGGACAAAGCGCTGAAGGCGCTGTCGCCTTCGAGGGCTTATTGGGGGAGGTTGGGCTCGCCATGCGAGTCTTTTCTACCCTCCGCCTTGAAACCTTAGGCGGGCGTTGCGGCTTCGGAGGCGGGGGGCCCTCTTTTCGAGGAACCACCGTCTCCGAGCCACTCGCTCCACCTCGGGGCGTGGGCGAAGGAGCCGAACTCCTTTGTTGCTGTCCTCCTTTCGGGGGACAGCGTTAGGAACCCTGGAAGATGGCCTAGCGACCATCTTCAAGGGTGTTGCCTCCTGTGAGTCTAACGACTCTGTGGAGGCGCATGGCCGTTTCGCCTTACGGGAAACGGTCACGCTGGGGGAAGAGGGGGGAGCCCTGGTTTTAGCTGGCGCTGGGTGTGAACCCTTTTTGCCGCCAGCTTTACCAGGGGAGCGCCTGGGTGTAGTAGAGCCCGCAGAAGGGCTCCGAATGGGCGCGGAAACAACCATGCTCGTTGGCCTGGATGGGCCAGGAGCAGAGGATGCTTTTCTAACTTTTGAGGCATATGACGTCCCAGGCAGACCCGGGCGCGCCAGGACCAAGTCCTTAGCCTCGCAGAATGAGAGTCGATCCTGGGCCTGAACGGCCAGGAATTCTTTCTCAAGGAGATATGCACCACATTGCTTCGAAGAAGCAGGGTGCGGCTCTCCGCAATTGACACACTTGGCCACACACGATTTGGACTTATCGTGTGCGACCTTGGAGCAATTTACACAGACTTCGGGTGACCCCGATTTTGCACGTCTACATGATCGATTCGTATGGCCGAAGCGGTGACAGTAATAGCACCGCCGCGGCAGTGGCACGAATGCCTTCACGCGGTAGCGGTACCAACCGGCACGCACCGACTCAGGGAGCTTGTCACAGTCGAACGTGACGAAGAGTGTAGGGGTGGGTTGTGAGGCCCCTCCCTGTTTTCTCATCACACGTTCGACCTTGACCGCCCCATGGTCGGCCAGCTCTAGGGTGATGTCCTCAATGGAGTAGTCAACGAGTTCCCTCGCATAAACTACTCCTTTCACAAAGTTCATGGTAGAATGCGGCGTCACACTCACCGGGGTGCCATGAAGTGTCCGAAGAGCACTTATCTTGGCCGCCTCGGCGGGATTCGCCGCATTCGCCAGAAGGCTCCCGTTTGAGAAACGGGTTACCTTCGACTCTCTACCAATTGCACTAGCTAATCCTCTCCTCTGATGGATCATGTTACCCTTGGACAACATGGTGCCATGAGTGGAGCGAATAACGAGGAAGCGTTTGAAGCCAGCGGGCTCGAAAACGCCAGGTAACCTCTGAATCAGGGGCCCCGATGTCATCGAGGCTCTGCCCTGTGCATTCTTGGTGTTAGTCTTAGTCAGGGGCTCCGCACACGATGGGGTAGAGGGGCCGGATGTGCCGATCTTGGCTTGGTCGCCTACCAAAGTGGCAGCAGACCCATCCGTCCCCGCAGCCCCCGCGGATGGAGAGGAGCCCCGAGTCTTCTTCGTTTTTTAAGTCTTTTTCTTTTTAGGAGAGGAGGGCGGGGAATGAACCCGCTTCTCACCTCCGCCGGCAGAAGCCCACATGCCAGGTGGGCCGTCCTCAGCCAGGTCCCTCTCCGAAATGGAGAAGGTCCTGGTAGTCGTAGGGGCACCTGTCGGAGGAGTTCCCTCCCCTCCTTTTACTACATCGGAGCCCTCGGCCGTTTGAGGGGTACCTTGCATAGGGGCGGATTCGGGTTCGGTGCTTGGCGCCGAGCCCGGATTCCTCCCCATGGAAGGCCCTACCGTCTGAGGCTGGGTCTCCTCAAGGACCATGTCTATCACAGGAGGGGCCTCCAGTTGGCCATCCCCTCCCAGGACATCGCAGGTCCCCTTGGCAGTATTGTCACTAGTCAGGTGGTGTGGGGAGGCACAGGCCTTGACCCCAGCAAGGTTCAAAATTCTTGCCAGCAGGTCTTTTGAGGGAAGCGACCGAAGGGGCCTGGCTTCCCTCTCCCCCCTAAGGGGGTTTGCCCTACCGAGCCGCTTGCACGAGGGGCGGTCGGCAATGGGCTGCCTGCTGGCTTTCTTGGCAGTTCCCTTAGAAAGCAAAGGAGGGACTGCCGTTGGAGATAGGGATTTTTTTTTTTTTTTTATTTAAGGGGCTATCTGGGCGACTGCCGACTTAGGCATAAGTCGCCGTAAACAAACAGCCTAGTTCTAGGCTAATTCAAAAAATGGAACAGGGAACAACAAAAAAGAAATAACAATAACAAAACAATAACAAAAACAACAACAACAACAACAAAAACAACAAAAATTAAGCCTGGTTAAAAAAAAGGGAGAAGGCCGGCCTCCCCCAAAAAGTTAGCAAGTCCACCAGTCAAAGTGCACGCACTCGTCCCGAGTACAAGGGACAGGCGGTAGCGACCCCGCCCATCCCGGTACCGGGACAGGTGTCGTGCGCGAAGATCACCCAGACTGGGACATTCGACAAGAATGTGCCGAACAGTCTGGGGGACGACGCAGTCGTTGCAATAGGGCGCAGGCGAGTGCTCCACCAGATAGCGATGCGTCACACGAGTGTGTCCGATTCGGAGACGACAGAAAGCAACCTGAAGCCGCCGCGGCATTGGGGGATAGGTCCATGGGAACACTCGCGGCGCAATGGCACGCAACTTTAAGTTCCCTTCGACCGTCTCCCATCTTCTTTGCCAAGCAGTCCGAAGAGCTGCCCGTATTCCTGCCATGTAGTCGGTGTGAGGAAGAGCGAAACGCTGGTCCGGTCGCAGAGTCTTCGCGGACTCTTTGGCGCCCTCATCGGCGCGCTCATTCCCCGCAATTCCCACATGTCCAGGAACCCAGCAGAAGATAATCTCGACATCTGCCCGGCTCGCCAAAACCGTGGCGTCACGGATATCGCGAACCAGGGGATGCGGAGATTCCAATGCCCCGAGAGCACTCAGGGCGCTTTGTGAGTCGCTATAGATCACAATCCGGTCTCCGAACCGGGCACGTCGCGTAATCTCCCGTACCGAGTGGTGTATTGCCACCAGCTCGGCCGTGAAGACAGACGCAGCGCCTGGTAGAGCCCCGCTGACTTCAAACAGAGGGGATACGGCGTGGAAGCCGACCCCCTCTTGGGACTTGGAGCAATCCGTATACACTGGCACGGTTCCAGCGTGACACGATGTGTGCTCCAAAAAGGTCGAACGCAATACTCCCGGCGCAGTACAAGCTTTGGGAGCAGAGGCGTGGCGACAAATAGCCAAATGTGGTACCCTCCAGGGTGGCGTCCTGGGCAGAACCAGGGGCGCCACCGGCCCGAGAGCTATATCTACCTCTCGAAGGAGTTTCCTGGCCCTAAACCCAAAGGGCTTAGGGTATGACTGGCGTCTCTCGGCGGCATAGGCACCATCGAGATCAGCTGCGGATGCAGTGAGAGCTGTTGGCGACTGAGGGAGGCGCCGGGCTCGCGCGTACAGGCGAGTGATGCACTGCACGCGGCGCAGAGCGAGTGGCATCTCCCCAGCATCGACCAACAGGCTCTCAATGGGGGAAGTGCGGAAGGCACCGGTCGCAAGGCGAAGGCCGGTGTGGTGGATCGAATCCACCTTCCGCAATAAACGCTCGGCTGCGGATGCATACAACTCGCATCCGTAGTCGAGCTTCGAGCGAACAAAGGATCGATAAAAAAGTAAGGCGGTAGCCCTATCAGCGCCCCAAGCGCTGAACGTCACGGAACGGAGAATGTCCATGGCGCGGGTACAAGAGACCCTAAGGCTGCGAATATGAGCCTCCCAGGTGAGGCGTCGGTCGAATACAAGACCAAGGAAACGGTGCGACTCAACCACATCCAGGCGCACCCCATTAAGAAACAAATCTGGGTCGGGGTGAAGCCGTGGATGGCGGCAGAAGTGCACCACCTTAGTCTTGGCCAAAGAAAACCGAAACCTGTGCGCTTCGGCATAGCGAGAGACGCGGTTCAATGCCTGTTGGAGTCGACGCTCCAGAGTTGGCATCTGGGCCGCGCCAAAAGAGATCGAAAGGTCGTCCACGTAGAGCGTAGCGAGAACATCTTCCGGCAGCACCGAGGTGATGCCGTTGATGCTCAGGGCAAAGAGTGTGACACTGAGGACACTTCCCTGCGGGACACCCTCTTCCTGCTCCTTTGGGCCGGAGAGAGCTCCCCCCACCCGTACGCGGAATCGACGATCTCGCAAAAATTCAGATATAAACATTGGGAGGCGTCCCCTCGCCCCCATCGTGTAGAGAGTCTCCATGATACCGTATCGCCATGCGGTATCATAGGCCTTCTCCAGATCGAAAAACACCGTGGCGTAGTGCTGTCTACGAAGGAAAGCCTCGCAGACGGCATTTTCCAGTCGGAGCAGAGCATCCGACGTGGAGTGGAACTTGCGGAAGCCGCACTGTGCGGAAGACAGATGGCCTCCGCTGTCCAGGAAAAAAGCTAATCTAACGTTTACCAATTTCTCCATCAACTTGCACTCGCAAGAGGTTAGAGAGATTGGGCGGAAACCGGTCGGAGTAGAGTGATCTCTCCCCGGTTTGCGAAAGGCGAGCACAGTAGCGATTCGCCAGGAGTCTGGGAGAAGACCTTCCACCCAGATCCTGTTGAACAGATCTAACAGAAAGGCCATGCCTCGCTCACCCAGGTGTCGAAGCATGGCGTACGGGACATCGTCCGGACCATGGGCGGTGTCCGCGCACGAAGCGAGAGCGGAACGCAACTCACTCACAGTAAACTTGTCGTTGAAGGGTTCTCCGCCACTGGAGGTAAAGTCCAGCCGGCGGCCTTCCGCGACATCACGACGTGCATTGAATGCTGGCGGAGCAGCATCACGGCTAGAGAATGCGGAAAAAGCGGTCGCTAAGGATTCCGCCACGGACGCGGGGTCTGAGATTGCGGTCCCATTCCCCTGGAGAACGGGAGGGGGGTCCTGCGAGAACTTGCCCCGAATCCTTTTGAATCGCTTCCACACCTTAGCTAAAGGGGTCTTCCCGTTAAGTGAAGACACGTATGCCCGCCAAGACGAGCGGCGGGCGTGCTTCGAAATATACCGGAACCTAGCCCTAGCCCGACGAAATTCAGCGACAGTGAAATCGTTCGGGCGGCGCTTATAGCGCATGTAGGCATAACGCTTCTGTTTGAGGGCCGTCTCACACTCGGCCGACCACCATGGGAGTGGTCGGCGTGCAAAACGGCCAGACGTCCTAGGAATAGTAGTCAGGCCCACGGCGATGAGGTTGCCGGAGAAGAACTCAACGGCCTCATCTATTGACCTAAACTCCTCGACTGAGATAGAGAATTCAGTCATTTCCTGAAATGCAGGCCACCGCGCCCGCGCCAAGCACCACCGAGGTGGTCTCTCAGGCGGCAGTTGCCCTGAAAATGATATTTGAATGGGAAAGTGATCACTACCATGGAGGTCATCGACCACCCCCCAATCAAAATCAGGCTGTGCATCCGAAGAGCACAAAGATAGGTCAAGGCAAGAAAATGAAGCGGTTCTCGGACAGTGATGCGTAAACTCATCCACGTTTAGGACACCCATCTCAAGCTCTTCGATCAGATCGGCAAGGACTTGCTCCCTGGGATTTATGGAGTAATCTCCCCAGAGAGGATGCCTGCCGTTCAGATCTCCAAGCAAGAGATAGGGCCTCGGCAACCGTGCAACGACGCGGCGGATGGAGATAGGGAGGTGCCCGAAAGCACCTCCAGAGAAGGGGGTGAGGGGGAGTCCCCTACACCCGTAGGCGTAGGAGAGGAGTAAGCCTCCTCTCCGGTTAAAGAATTATGGAGGGTCACCTGCGCAAGCACAAGGAGGGGACCTCCATTTTCTCGGTTGAGCTTCCCGAGGGCGGCTCCGTTGATTTTCTTGGGGAAGTTGGGGGTTGGGTTTTTTTTGTTTTTTTTGTCATACATGGGCCTGGTGACCCTCTTTTTAATACGGGACGCAATAGCTCATCACCTCTCGCAGTTGCCCGCACTGCAAGAGGTGCTTACAAGCCCGGCCGAGCCAGGCGCCGCCATTCGGGACCACCATCCCGCCTGGTGGCCTGGCAGTCCATCGGCATGGCGGCTCCACCTTGGACACGGCGTAAAATTGATAGAATGTGAAGAGGAGAGGAAAGGGGATGTGAGGAAGGTATGGGTGGGGATGAAGCAGGTTGTTAAAAAAACCCCATCCCGAACCGGAGCTCAGGGGTTAGGGAACAATGTCCCCTCTCCCCCCATCCCCGATCCGGGGTGGTTGGCTTGAGAAGAAGGTCAGCATCTACCCTGTGAAATTAGAGGCTGACCAGAGAAAGTTGTGGGAGAGGTTGTATGAAAAGGGACGAGGTAGGGGAGAAATCGGGCTATCTGAAGGAAGGAAGAGAGGCTAAGCTGGGGCCGGACGGAGCGCTGGATCCCGTCAGCACGGCGGCCAGGATGGCAAATCGCCGCGCCCCTTACGGGGAACCTCTGAATGAGGGGCCCCGATGTCATCGAGGCTCCGCCCTGTGCACTTTTGGTCTTTGTCATGGTCAGGAGCTCCGTACCCGGGGGGGCAGAGGGGCCGGATGTGCCGATCTTGGCTTGGTCGCTTGCCAGAGTGGCAGCAGACCCATCCGTCCCCGCAGCCCCCGCGGATGGAGAGGAGCCCCAAGTCTTTTTAGTCTTTCTTGTCTTCTTTATCTTTTTAGGAGGATGGCGGGGAATGAACCCGCTTCTCACCTCCACGGCAGAAGCCCCCATGCCAGATAGGCCGGCCTTAGCCAGGTCCCTCTCCGAAATGGAGAAGTTCCTGGTAGTCGCGGGGGCACCTGTCGGAGGAGATCCCTCCCCTCCTTGTACTGCCTCGGAGCCCTCAGCCGTTTGAGGGGGACCTTGCATAGGGGCGGATTCGGGTTCGGTGCTGGCGCCGAGCCCGGATTTCCCCCCATGGAAGGCCCTACCGTCTGAGGCTGGGTCTCCTCAAAGACCATGTCTATCACAGGAGGGGCCTCCAGTTGGCCATCCCCTCGCAAGACATCGCAGGTCCCCATGGCAGCGTCAAGAGGCTTTTGTGGGGAGGCACAGGCCTTAACCCCGGCAAGGTTCAATATCCTTGCCAGCATTTTTTTTTTTTTTTTTTTAAAAGCTCATCTGGCGACTGCCTACTTGGGCATTAGTCGCCTTATTAAAACTGGCCTAGTTCTAGGCTACTTTAAAATGAAATTAAAGAGAAAAAAAAACAACACCCCAAAATGGGGAAAGGAAGCAAGCTGGTGCGTCGGGGAGAGGTCCCCCCGGCGCAGGAGCGTGCAACTAAAGAAAAAAAAAACAAACAAAAAACAAAACAAATGCAAAAAAAACAACAAAAAAAAACAAACAAACCTTGCTTAAATAATAGCGAGAAGGCCGGCCTCCCCCAAGAAGTCAACAAGTCCACAAGTCAGTGTGCACGAATCTGTCCCAAGCACAAGGGACAGGCGGTAGCGACCCCGCCCATCCCGGTACTGGGACAGGTATCGTGCGCGAAGATCACCCAGACTGGGACATTCGACAAGAATGTGCCGAACAGTCTGGGGGACGACGCAGTCGTTGCAATAGGGCGCAGGCGAGCGCTCCATCAGATAGCGATGCGTCACACGAGTGTGTCCGATTCGGAGACGACAGAAAGCAACCTGAAGCCGCCGCGGCATTGGGGGATAGGTCCATGGGAACAGTCGCGGCGCAATCCTTGCCAGCAGGTTTTTTGAGGGAAGCGACCGAAGGGGCCTGGCTTCCCTCTCCCCCCTAAGGGGGTTTGCCCTACCGAGCCGCTTCGATGGGAAGCGGCTGGCTTTCTTGGCAGTCCCCTTAGAAAGAAAAGGAGGGACTGCCGCTGGAAAAAGCGAGGTGCCCGAAAGCACCTCCAGAGAAGGGGGTGAGGGGGAGTCCCCTACACCGGTAGGCGTAGGAGAGGAGTAAGCCTCCTCTCCGGTTAAAGAGGTATGGAGGGTTTCCTGCGCAAGCACGGGGGGGAGGGGACCTCCGGCTTGCCCGCTCGTGTTGCCGGTTTCAGCCCCTCTTCCCTTTAGTGATTCCTACCCCGTAATCGGGGCGTGTCTTTTGTTTGTGTCAAGAGTGGGATTTGTTCCCCTCGTCTAAGCCGTTCCTTATTAAACGCTCTGTCTGTTCCTGCTCCTCTAACTCTCAGTGACTCCGGTCTTGGGAGGTTGCTCTTTGCCGGTTGCCGATTGGGCACACGAGACTCACCCATGGCTTTTTAGTTTCAGATGGGGGCATTTTTTTTTTTTTTTTTTTTATAGAGCCCATCTGGCAACTACCCACTTGGGCATAAGTCGCCGAAAAACACGACAGCCTAGAATTAGGCTACTTTAAAGTTAAAATATGAAAACTTAACAATCAATATAAATTTGAAAAACTTAACAATCGAAGCAATCTCCGGCAGCGGGGGGAGGTCCCCCTCACCCCGGTGCAGGAGAGTGCAATCTAAAACAAAACAATAACAAAAAAAGGAACCTTAAATAAAGGGGAGAAGGCCGGCCTCCCCCAAAAAGTCAATAAGTCCACCAGTCATGGTGCACGCACTCGTCCCGAGTACAAGGGACAGGCGGTAGCGACCCCGCCCATCCCGGTACCGAGACAGGTATCGTGCGCGAAGATCACCCAGACTGGGACATTCGACAAGAATATGCCGAACAGTCTGGGGGACGACGCAGTCGTTGCAATAGGGCACATGCGAGCGCTCCACCAAGTAACGATGCGTCACACGAGTGTGTCCGATTCGAAGACGACAGAAAGCAACCTGAAGCCGCCGCGGCATTGGGGGATAGGTCCATGGGAACAGTCGCGGCGCAATGGCACGCAACTTTAAGTTCCCCTCGACCGTCTCCCATCTTCTTTGCCAAGCAGTCCGAAGAGCTGCCCGTATTCCTGCCATGTAGTCGGTGTGAGGAAGAGCGAAACGCTGGTCCGGTCGCAGAGTCCTCGCGGACTCTTTGGCGCCCTCATCGGCGCGCTCATTCCCCGCAATTCCTACATGTCCAGGAACCCAGCAGAAGATAATCTCGACATCTGCCCGGCTCGCCAAAACCGTGGCGTCACGGATTTCGCGAACCAGGGGATGCGGAGATTCCAATGCCCCGAGAGCACTCAGGGCGCTTTGTGAGTCGCTATAAATCACAATCCGGTCTCCGAACCGGGCACGTCGCGTAATCTCCCGTACCGAGTGGTGTATTGCCACCAGCTCGGCCGTGAAGACAGACGCAGCGCCTGGTAGAGCCCCGCTGACTTCAAACAGAGGGGATACGGCGTGGAAGCCGACCCCCTCTTGGGACTTGGAGCCATCCGTATACACTGGCACGGTACCAGCGTGACACGATGTGTGCTCCAAAAAGATCGAACGCAATACTCCCGGCGCAGTACAAGCTTTGGGAGCAGAGGCGTGGCGACAAATAGCCAAATGTGGTACCCTCCAGGGTGGCGTCCTGGGCAGAACCAGAGGCGCCACCGGCCCGAGAGCTATATCTACCTCTCGAAGGAGTTTCCTGGCCCTAAACCCAAAGGGCTTAGGGTATGACTGGCGTCTCTCGGCGGCATAGGCACCATCGAGATCAGCTGCGGATGCAGTGAGAGCTGTTGGCGACTGGGGGAGGCGCCGGGCTCGCGCGTACAGGCGAGTGATGCACTGCACGCGGCGCAGAGCGAGTGGCATCTCCCCAGCATCGACCAACAGGCTCTCAATGGGGGAAGTGCGGAAGGCACCGGTCGCAAGGCGAAGGCCGGTGTGGTGGATCGAATCCACCTTCCGCAATAAACGCTCGGCTGCGGATGCATAAAACTCGCATCCGTAGTCGAGCTTCGAGCGAACAAAGGATCGATAAAAAAGTAAGGCGGTAGCCCTATCAGCGCCCCAAGCGCTGAACGTCACGGAACGGAGAATGTCCATGGCGCGGGTACAAGAGACCCTAAGGCTGCGAATGTGAGCCTCCCAGGTGAGGCGTCGGTCGAATACAAGACCAAGGAAACGGTGCGACTCAACCACATCCAGGCGCACCCCATTAAGAAACAAATCTGGGTCGGGGTGAAGCCGTGGATGGCGGCAGAAGTGCACCACCTTAGTCTTGGCCAAAGAAAACCGAAACTTGTGCGCTTCGGCATAGCGAGAGACGCGGTTCAATGCCTGTTGGAGTCGGCGCTCCAGAGTTGGCATCTGGGCCGCGCCAAAAGAGATCGAAAGGTCGTCCACGTAGAGCGTAGCGAGAACATCTTCCGGCAGCACCGAGGTGATGCCGTTGATGCTCAGGGCAAAGAGTGTGACACTGAGGACACTTCCCTGCGGGACACCCTCTTCCTGCTCCTTTGGGCCGGAGAGGGCTCCCCCCACCCGTACGCGGAATCGACGATCTCGCAAAAATTCAGATATAAACATTGGGAGGCGTCCCCTCGCCCCCATCGTGTGGAGAGTCTCCATGATACCGTATCGCCATGCGGTATCATAGGCTTTCTCCAGTTCAAAAAACACCGTGGCGTAGTGCTGTCTACGAAGGAAAGCCTCGCAGACGGCATTTTCCAGTCGGAGCAGAGCATCCGACGTGGAGTGGAACTTACGGAAGCCGCACTGTGCAGAAGACAGATGGCCTCCGCTGTCCAGGAAATAGGCTAATCTAACATTTACCAATTTCTCCATCAACTTGCACACGCAAGAGGTTAGAGAGATTGGGCGGAAACCGGTCGGAGTAGAGTGATCTCTCCCCGGCTTGCGAAAGGCGAGCACAGTAGCGATTCGCCAGGAGTCTGGGAGGAGACCTTCCACCCAGATCCTGTTGAACAAATCTAATAGAAAGGCCATGCCTCGCTCACCCAGGTGTCGAAGCATGGCGTACGGGACATCGTCCGGACCATGGGCGGTGTCCGCGCACGAAGCGAGAGCGGAACGCAACTCACTCACAGTAAACTTGTCGTTGAAGGGTTCTCCGCCTCTGGAGGTAAAGTCCAGCCGGCGGCCTTCCGCGACATCACGACGTGCATTGAATGCTGGCGGAGCAGCATCACGGCTAGAGAATGCGGAAAAAGCGGTCGCTAAGGATTCCGCCACGGACGCGGGGTCCGAGATTGCGGTCCCATTCTCCTGGAGAACGGGAGGGGGGTCCTGCGAGAACTTGCCCCGAATCCTTTTGACTCGCTTCCACACCTCAGCTAAAGGGGTCTTCCCGTTAAGTGAAGACACGTATGCCCGCCAAGAAGAGCGGCGGGCGTGCTTCGAAATATACCGGAACCTAGCCCTAGCCCGACGAAATTCAGCGACGGTGAAATCGTTCGGGCGGCGCTTATAGCGCATGTAGGCATAACGCTTCTGTTTGAGGGCCGTCTCACACTCGGCCGACCACCATGGGAGTGGTCGGCGTGCAAAACGGCCAGACGTCCTAGGAATAGTAGTCAGGCCCACGGCGATGAGGTTGCCGGAGAAGAACTCGACGGCCTCATCTACCGACCTAAACTCCTTGACTGAGATAGAGAATTCAGTCATTTCCTGAAATGCAGGCCACCGCGCCCGCGCCAAGCACCACCGAGGTGGTCTCTCAGGCGGCAGTTGCCCTGAAAATGATATTTGAATGGGAAAGTGATCACTACCATGGAGGTCATCGACCACCCCCCAATCAAAATCAGGCTGTGCATCCGAAGAGCACAAAGATAGGTCAAGGCAAGAAAATGAAGCGGTTCTCGGACAGTGATGCGTAAACTCATCCACGTTTAGGACACCCATCTCAAGCTCTTCGATCAGATCGGCAAGGACTTGTCCCCTGGGATTTATGGTGTAATCTCCCCAGAGAGGATGCCTGCCGTTCAGATCTCCAAGCAAGAGATAGGGCCTCGGCAACCGTGCCACGACGCGGCGAAAGTCCCCCGCGTCGAAGTCAGCTGACGGTGGAATGTACGCAGAAATGATAGTATACCTCCTATCCAGGTGCAGCTGCACAGCCACTGCCTGAAAGGAGGTATCTAAAGAGAAAGGAAGAACGGAGACATCATGCCGGGTGTAAACCGCGCATCCCCCAGCCCGGCCGTCCCGCGGTGGTTGGGTCGCAAGACCCTTATACCCCGGGAGGGCAGGCAGGGGGCACGCGCCTAGCATGGTCTCCTGCAAAAAAATAGCTAACGGGGAACGGGATGAGGCGAGCCTCCGCAGCTCCTCCCAGTTGGCCCGGAGTCCACGGCAATTCCATTGAAGGAATATGCCCTCCAGGCCTAGCTCGGAGGAGACGCGGGGGCCCTCCTCGAATTGAAGACCCTCACGGGAATGGCCGTACGCTTCCCGGGGGCAGAACCCCGGGCGCTGTTGGCCGGACAAAGCGCTGAAGGCGCTGTCGCCTTCGAGGACTTATTGGGGGAGGTTGGGCTCGCCATGCGAGTCTTTTCCTCCCTCCGCCTCGAAACTTTAGGCGGGCGTTGCGGCTTCGGAGGCGGGGGGCCCTCTTTTCGAGGAACCACCGTCTCCGAGCCACTCGCTCCACCTCGGGGCGTGGGCAAAGGGGCCGAAACTCCTTTGTTGCTGTCCTCCTTTCGGGGAACAGCTTTAGGAACCCCGGAAGATGGCCTAGCGACCATCTTCAGGGGTGTTGCCTCCTGTGAGTCTAACGACTCGGTGGAGGCGCGTGGCCGTTTCGCTTTACGCGAAACGGTCACGCTGGGGGAAGAGGGGGGAGCCCTGGTTTTAGCCGGGGCAGGGTATGAACCCTTTTTGCCGCCAGCTTTACCAGGGGAGCGCCCAGGTTGGGTAGAGCCCACAGAAGGGCTCCGAATGGGCGCGGAAACAACCGTGCTCGTTGGCCTGGATGGGCCAGGAGCAGAGGGTGCCTTTCTAACTATTGAGGCATATGACGTCCCAGGCAGAGCCGGGCGCGCCAGGACCAAGTCCTTTGCCTCGCGGAATGAGAGTCGATCCTGGGCCTGAACGGCCAGGATTTCTTTCTCAAGGAGATATGCACCACATTGCTTCGAAGAAGCAGGGTGCGGCTCTCCGCAATTGACACACTTGGCCACACACGATTTGGACTTATCGTGTGCGACCTTGGAGCAATTTACACAGACTTCGGGTGACCCCGATTTTGCACGTCTACATGATCGATTCGTATGGCCGAAGCGGTGGCAGTAATAGCACCGCCGCGGCAGTGGCACGAATGCCTTCACGCGGTAGCGGTACCAACCGGCACGCACCGACTCAGGGAGCTTGTCACAGTCGAACGTGACGAAGAGTGTAGGGGTGGGTCTCGAGGCCCCTCCCTGTTTTCTCATCACACGTTCGACCTTGACCGCCCCATGGTCGGCCAGCTCTAGGGTGATGTCCTCAATGGAGTAGTCAACGAGTTCCCTCGCATAAACTACTCCTTTCACAAAGTTCATGGTAGAGTGCGGCGTCACACTCACCGGGGTGCCATGAAGTGTCCGAAGAGCACTTATCTTGGCCGCCTCGGCGGGATTCGCCGCATTCGCCAGAAGGCTCCCGTCCGAGAAACGGGTTACCTTCGGCTCTCTACCAATTGCACTAGCTAATCCTCTCCTCTGATGGATCATGTTGCCCTTGGACAACATGGTGCCATCAGTGGAGCGAATAACGAGGAAGCGTTTGAAGCCAGCGGGCTCGAAAACGCCAGGTAACCTCTGAATCAGGGGCCCCGATGTCATCGAGGCTCCGCCCTGTGCATTCTTGGTCTTAGTCGTAGTCATGGGCTCCGCACACGAGGGGGTAGAGGGGCCGGATGTGCCGATCTTGGCTTGGTCGCCTACCAAAGTGGCAGCAGACCCATCCGTCCCCGCAGCCCCCGCGGATGGAGAGGAGCCCCGAGTCTTCTTCGTCTTTTTCTTTTTAGGAGAGGAGGGCGGGGAATGAACCCGCTTTTCACCTCCGCCGGCAGAAGTCCCCAGGCCAGATGGACCAGCCTCAGCCAGGTCCCTCTCCGAAATGGAGAAGGTCCTGGTTGTCGTAGGGGCACCTGTCGGAGGAGATCCCTCCCCTCCTTCTACTGCCTCGGAGCCCTCAGCCATTTGAGGAGGACCTTGCATAGGGGCGGATTCGGGTTCGGTGCTTGGCGCCGAGCCCGAATTCCCCCCCATGGAAGGCCCTACCGTCTGGGGCTGGGTCTCCTCAAGGACCATGTCTATCACAGGAGGGGCCTCCAGTTGGCCATCCCCTCCCAGGACATCGCAGGTCTCCTTGGCAGTATTGTCACTAGTCAGGTGGTGTGGGGAGGCACAGGCCTTGACCCCAGCAAGGTTCAAAATTCTTGCCAGCAGGTCTTTTGAGGGAAGCGACCGAAGGGGCCTGGCTTCCCTCTCCCCCCTAAGGGGGTTTGCCCTACCGAGCCGCTTGCACGAGGGGCGGTCGGCAATGGGCTGCCTGCTGGCTTTCTTGGCAGTCCCCTTAGAAAGCAAAGGAGGGACTGCCGCTGGAGATAGGGAGGTGCCCGAAAGCACCTCCAGAGAAGGGGGTGAGGGGGAGTCCCCTACACCCGTAGGCGTAGGAGAGGAGTAAGCCTCCTCTCCGGTTAAAGAATTATGGAGGGTCCCTTGCGCAAGCACAAGGGGGGGGACCTCCATTTTCTCGGTGGAGCTGCCCGAGGGCGGCTCCGTAGATGTTTTTGGGGAAGTTGGGGGTTGGGGTTTTTGTTTTTTTTCATACATGGGCATGGTGACCCTCTTTTGATTACGGGACGCAATAGCTCATCACCTCTCGCAGTTGCCCGCACTGCGAGAGGTGCTTACAAGCCCGGCAGAGCCAGGCGCCGCCATTCGGGACCACCCCTCCCGCCTGGTGGCCTGGCAGTCCTTCGGCATGGCGGCTCCACCTTGGACACGGCGTAAAAAATATAGGTTGTGAAGAGGAGAGGAAAAGGGATGTGAGGAAGATGTGGGTGGGGATGAAGCAGGTTGTTAAAAAAACCCCATCCCGAACCGGAGCTGAGGGGTTAGGGAACAATGTCCCCTCCCCCCCTCAGCCCCGATCCGGGGTGGTTGGCTTGAGAAGGAGGTCAGCATTCTACCCTGTGAAATTAGAGGCTGACCAGAGAAAGTTGTGGGAGAGGTTGTATGAAAAGCGACGAGGTAGGGGAGAAATCGGGCTATCTGAAGGAAGGAAGAGAGGCTAAGCTGGGGCCGGACGGAGCGCTGGATCCCGTCAGCACGGCGGCCAGGATGGCAAATCGCCGCGCCCCTTACGGGGTCAGATGGGGGCAGTTTCCCCTAGTTGTCCCTTTTGTGGTGGCGAGCTGTCTGTGGCTCATATTTTAGTAGTTCGTCTCCGCCATGCTTCTCTTCCTTATTCTTGCTTTCCTACCCTTTCTGGCGTCGCCTTTCCTGCTCTACTTCGCTTTATTTTTAACAGAATGACTCCCTTCGGTCGTCCTCTCTTCTCACATTTCTATCACGAAGTGGCGTTTTATCCCTTTTTATAAATTACGGGCTGTAAGCCCGTAATTTAAGTGCGAGTGTCTGTTGTATCATTCTCTTCCAACCCTTTGCTTTTCCCCATTTTTATTGAACGTCTTCCACGCCTCTTCTGACTTTTTCGGGCGACCCCGTTTTAAGTGCTGCCATTAAGAATCCATTAGAATTGGGCAGCTGCCACCGTTTTCCCTTAAACTAAACATGTTCATTGAACATGCGACATCACAGTTCATGTCGTCTCTTGACACACTGGTCAAAAACGAACAATGGTATGGAGACTACTGTGAAAAACGACATAATTACGAGTAGTTACCCTCTGATGGCGCCTCATGGTGAGGGCAAAGCAAGTCCTCACCCCCCTACAGGTGCGAGGTAAAAGCTCGCCGACGGCTAACTTGTGTAAAATCTGCCGGTGTCAGGGGGGAGGGGGTAAAAAGTACACATTATAACGATTTATTTATTACTTTAGACAAAGACATTGATCTACATTTTGTGCCACTTGATAAATGGGCCTCTTAACACATTTCTCCATTGATTGACACCATATACAGAAATCACATGCGCACATACACACCTCTATAGAGATGCTCGCGGAAATAACAGAAAATTATAATTACACCCAAAAACATAAATTCACGAAGAATTAACCAATCTGCCTCGCATGTCTGCTTCAATTAAAAACCAATCGACTCCGCAACACTTTTCTCCTTTAATATTTACAATGATACCACACCAACCTTATTATCTATATACATAATCTCACTTGTATAACGATTAAGTATAGAAACCACATACAAATCACGGTCAGACACTAGTTTATAGACTGGATGGTGGGCGGGCGAGGGAGAAAGGGGAGGAGGGGAAACACGCATTCAAACACTACATTCCATTCACTTCATCTTCACATCTTCTGATGCCCAACTTAATGCTCTAAGAAGTTATGGTTCTTTTACCCAATCTTTGGTCAAAAGACTGAACAAGTACCGTAGTTTTCATATAAATATGTTTATATATATACACACGCGTGTATAAGGGAGGCGTCTACAATAATTAGACTATAAATACATCCCGTCTCAATTAAAATAGCTATAACAAGTAAATAAATATTACAAACACAGCTTGTTCTGTCATGCATTTTACACAATTTTCACAAGAAAATATTCGCCACCTTATGTATTACTAGCATAATACATAAAACCATGCTATGCAAAAAAATAATATTAAGTAATATCTTAAATGGAGCGAGTGAAATTACTAACATTACATAGTTTAGAGTGTTTGCACACACACACAAGCACCCACACTCGTCGTCACGAATTCATTTTTATTACGAGTGTTCAGATGATTCATTAAAAACGAGGATTTGCAATTTAATAAATTTTTTTTAATAAAAAAAGTCTAAAACCTACTTTTATTCAAAAAACTTGAATATAAAGAGAAAGGTTTCTTATCTTTTAACAACCATTCAAGGAATAACATTAGACAAAGATGCATTATGACCTACAAAAACCCCAAATCAAGAACAACTTTGAACAACAACAATTGTACAAATGTACCGATACACTAAATGCAACAAGATAAAGAGCAACTAAGTCAAAAAATGGGGGGGGGAGTGCGAAAAGCAGCTAAAAGAAGAAAATACTAATAATATACATACGAACCTTGGTGCAATACACGAGACTTAATTATCACATCATACCCTCATTGGCATCAGTATACGAGATCAAAGCTGTGTGTAAACTACTCATAATACCAAATATGCCTATATAACTGTAAATAACAATCATATAAAGAGCAAAACGAGAATAAAACATTGGTTGAACACCTCCAACCTTGGCAATGCCCTGAATTATGTACGTTCAGTGGTGAAGCAATGACAAAAAGGTGTGAAAATGCCACTTACTTCAAAACTAGTCAATCAGAAAATTTACAGAATAAATAAAAATAACTACATACAAAAAAATTCTTGATATCTTAACTTATGTTAAAAACAAACAACATACAGGATCTTTACTATCCCAAGTAACACTCGTTAACATGGGCGACAGGCTGTACAGTTAATTCAACAGAAAAGACAACGATGGGCCGATATTGGCCAACATTCAGTTGTATATCATTCAGATTTCTGGATTTACCCCCTCTTTTGTTTACTAGTTTGAAAAATGCCGCAAACTATACACAAAACGGGAGTTTGAGAATTTTGAATAGTTATAAAACTAAATCTAAAACCATCTTCAATAAGTCTATCGCCTGAGACTCTAATCTATCACAAAACGCGGGATTGGCCTAAGACCCAGAAATTCCAAACAGCAACGTGTTGCTATAACCTGCATTCCTTTGAATATATACAATAACTGTGCTAAACTTCATGCAAATTTGCTACGAAGCTGAATATTCCAATATATATATTTGTTATATATATACACACACTATCATAAGTATACCCACTCTCAGGATTTCAATTCCTGGCTTCTTTTAAAAAAACTCCAAAATTCCCAAACCATCTTTACAATTTTATACATTTTTTTCATCAGGTCCCTATATCAACTACAATGGTATGAAAAGAAAGATAGACATCTACAAGAACGGAGAGAACAGATGATATAATGATCTAGAAAACTGTTACAACGGAACTTCCTGATCGAGGTAGATAAATAACGGGTAAAACCAAACAAAAGTCTTATTTACCACAAGTAATAACTTAGGTTATTGTCAACAAACGTGAATATATAGCAAAGTTCAAACATTTAACACTCCTTAATAAAATTCTAGACTTAAGATGACTCGACAGATTAAGGAGACTTCACTAAAGAAACAGAATTATCGATATTTGTATAAATAATTCCCCTAAAAGAGGGTCCAACAAATAACTTTTAAAAAATGAACACCCCAGGATTACAAATTGTTCATCCAACGTAAACAAAAATATCTAGAAACATTCGTGGCATCAATTTGTGCTCATTTGAAAATTACCAACGTGCACATATATACAGGATGGGGCTCTAAAGCCATCCTTCCTCTACACAAAAACATAACGGGTAATAGACAAAAAAATTAAATAAGGTGTCAAGGTGGAGTAAAAATGAATTTATGAGTAGTTGTGACAGGGTGGCAGTGGGAATCGCGGGGATGGAGAGGGTGTAATGAGAGAATGAAATTCGCCCGAATTCTGTATCTAAACTTAATAAAATCCCTCACGACTCTACATTCTCCCAGCACAAGATCTTGATCCACCAATCTCCCTGATCGTCACTTTATCACAATGATCCTTGAGTTTACTTTCGTCTATCACCCCGCGGTGGGGTGGGTGAGGGTGGGGGGAGAGTAGTAGCGGGCGTGGCATGATAAATCCCCTTGCGTTAATGAAATCCACCCTCACCCACATTTGCCCGTTTCTCTCTCATACACAAATGACCTGTAACGTTTGGTATATAAATTTCAAGTAATGCAATGTTTGGGGATGAAAGCGACGGAATGGCAGACATTTTCACATGCACACTCAAAAATACAATATCTAAGGGGAGCGGAGGGAAGAAACACCTGATGAAGTGAGGTAATGTGAAGGGGAGAAAGCATGTGTGTCGAGGTTGGGGAGGTAGAAATGCATTCCGCCTTTGTTGGAACCCTCCACTCTTCAGCCAACCAGGATTTGTCCTCAACTCCAGGGTCACTCCGAACCCCAGCGGATTACAACTAGTTTTGGGTACTTTATCCCTACTCGAGGAAGTAATCGGGGTACCCACAGTAATATACCAATGGCCCACTCCTCTCACAGACACGAGAGGTGATGGGGAGTTGTTGGGCACGTGTGAGGGTAGGGAACAAAAGGGGGGGGGGGTTGAGGGGTTTGGTCAATGAAAGGGGAAGAGGGGATAGTGCCAGTCTTCTCGGCACCAGGGAGGCGGCAACGGAAATGTCATTACGCAACGACAGTGCCTGTGTTCAGTTCGCATAGCGCCGTCGGGTCTCCGCTTCCATCCTTTTCGGCGCCATCCACGTCTAGCCCCTGAGACGCGCCGCCTTCACCCCGGGTTCCACCTCCAGAGGCCGAGGGCGCCTTGCTAGCCACGAGGGTTGTGGCCTCCGACGACCAAGAGGCGGGGGCCGAGGTGGTCCGGGCGGCGTAAGGACTGGCGCGCGCCTCTCGTCTGGCCTTGCGCCGAGCACGGCGCTGCTCCATGATGAACCGCAACCGCTCCAACTTAGTCCGAGTCACCTGATTGTCGTCCGCACTAGACTCTGCTGAGAACGAGAAATGGCAGTTAGAAACGATCCTAACACCGGCGAAAGCATAAAACCAGCGAGGGAATTTACCGCCATGAATCGTTAAGTGTGAAATTCATGTACGTAAACTATGTAGCACCACAGCGGCAAGCTTAATTGGGTTTTAAACAGCACAACTCTTTCCCCAGTTACGCGAGGGAGACCGAAGAGATGGAGGGGGAAGGGGCGTGGTATTTTATTTTAAGGATTTATAACCTGTTTTGCCATTTAGGCTCATCTGGCTTAAGTGGTCATAAAAGTTATAAAAACCAAAGCTAAACACAAAAATAAATTTAAAAAAACAAATAATTAAAAACAATAAAAAGAGCAACATGGGATTGGTAGCTTTCCCATAAAAATATGGAAAGACAAGACTAAAATAAACTATAGTTAAAATACAGGACAGCAAAGAAACTGCTAAAGTATCGGGTATGTGGACAAATATTATAAGTTATAAATAAAAAGGGGCTAAAATATTAAAATATAGGTTAGGACCAACGAAGGTATCAAATTTTGGAAGAAAGGCCGCGGCATCTTCCAGAAATCCCAATAAGTTGTGCACAACATGGGGAGACTCTCCAAGAATAGAAGCAAAGGTGGGGTGAAGACCGAAATACTTCTTTCGGTGGGCAGAGTATCGCGGGCAGGTGAGCAGAATATGTTGCACTGAGATGCGAGTGTGACACGTCTGGCAAGACGGTGGTTCTTCGTTAGCCATTAAATGGCCATGGGTGAGGCGACAGTGACCGATTCGCAGGCGGCACAGCACAACTTCATGCCATCTGGTGACCATTCTTCTCTGAACAATTTATGTATGAGAGGGATGTAGTCTCTGTGAAAGATGGGTGATTCATGTATGGACGATGCAGTATGGAGGGCGGCCTTCTTTGCTTCTAGGTCAGACGTTTCATTTCCCTCGATGTTCGAGTGTCCGGGGAGCCAGCAGAATGATATGGAGTAAGAGCGTCCGATCAAAAGATGTAGGGTTTCTAAGATTTCTATGGCTACAGGGTGTCGGGGGGGACAATCGCTGAAGGGAAGTCAGCGCACTCATAGAATCCGAAAATATTGTATATAACCCTGGGGAAAGGAGACCGAGGGCACGCAAGGCTATTTTTATGGCCACGAGCTCTGCTGAGAAGACTGATGTTGTAGGCTGTAGCGTGGAGCGTAAGGTATGAGAGGGAAGGACAGCAGCGCATCCAGTCCCTGTATCAGTTTTCGACCCGTCGGTGTAAATAGGAGTTTCACCGGTGTGAGTTATTGCATGTTCTTGAAACATGGCGCGTTGAGCTGCAGTTGGTATTTGATCTTTGGGGCCTCTCAAGAAAGATTCACAGAACTTAGCACTCCTGCGGGTCCATGGGGGTAACGTTGGTGGTCTTTCCACCGCAACTGAGAGGTGTCTAAGCTAAAGTTTTTCCAAAAGCTGTGCTAAACGCAGTGTATATGAATAGAAGGTACGAGGGCGTCTTTGGTGGAGGGGGTGGATGTGGAGCAGAGAATTCGAGGGAATTTAGATCACATACGGAGGGATCTGATGTAGGATTGGAGGCAGTATTCATTACGGCGAGTTGAGAGGGAGGAATCCTTTTTCAGCATAGAGAGATAGAACAGGGAAAGACTTAAATGCCCCTGTAGCAAGGCGCAGGCCTCTGTGATGCAGCGGGTTTAGTTTATTTAGCATGCTTTTGGAAGCAGAGCCATACAGGTGGCAGCCTTAGTCGAGCTTTGAAAGTAATAGCGACCTGCAGATCTCGAGGAGGGTGCGGCGGTCAGCTCCCCAGTGTAGTTTTGATAAAGAGGCCATAAGGGCAAGTACAGGAGCGCATCTTCTCACGAGGTCTTCAATATGATATCGCCATGTCATACGATGGTCGAATATAAGGCCTAGGAATTTAGTATGGGTGGTGAATTTGATCGGCGAGCCAGGCATATTAAGGCTTATCCTAGGAATCGATTTGCCTCGGGTAAATATAACTGCCGTTGTTTTGGGGTGGGAGATGGTGAATCCGGTCGATGAGGCATGAGCCGCTATTCAATCCACGGCTTGCTGGAGCAAGCTGGTAGCCACCGCCGCGGACGAGCTCGTCACCCAGATGGCAATGTCGTCTACATAAAGTAGGTAGTGTACATGTGATAATATATGTTTTGAGAAAACATTGGTCGCAATTACAAAGAGAGAAGTGCTAAGCACGCTTCCTTGGGGGACTCCCTCATATTGTACAAGCTTTGTAGAGCGAGCGCTTCTGAGATCGACACAGAAAGAGCGGTCTTTTAAAAAGTTTTGTATAAACAGAGCCAAGGGTCCGCGAACTCTCATGTCGTATAGCTGCTGTAGAATCAAGCGCCGCGACTGTCATATGCTTTTTTTCTAAATCGAAGAAGATTGCGGTGACAAACCTTTTCCTAGAGAAAGCAAGAGGGTCGAGTGTAGAACGATTTGGGCGAAACCCAAATTCGGGCACAGAGAGAAGCTCCTGTTCTTCATGGTACCACATCAGGCGGGTGTTCACCATGCGTTCGAGCAACTTGCAAAGACATGAGGTAAGGGCAATTGGCCGATAATTTGTTGGGTTGGAAGGGTCTTTTCCTGGCTTGAGAAAAGGGAGGAGGATGCTGTTGCGCCATTCTTGGGGAAAAGTTCCAGAGAGGAAAATTATTATTAAAAATTGTTAGGAGGCACTGGAGGGCATTTACATGGGCATGTTGGATGAGGGTGTATGATATTAAATCTTCTGAAGGGGTAGAGTTCTTACACGATGAGAGTACCTCCTGGAGTTCTCTCATCGAGAACGGTTCATTGTAGCACAGTTTCCTAGAGGTCTTGAACATTAGTGGTTGCGATTCCATTAATGCTTTGTGACGAGTGAATTCGGGGAGCAGGGGTCCATGGGAGATTGAGCTGAGACTATTCGCAATAAGCTGTGCAAGTAATGACGAGGTTGTCATTGTGACGGAGGATGGGGAAGTGTGGGTGCCGTGACGACCCGCGGATTTTATGCATTCTTCGCCAAACCTTGGCTAGAGGGGTGCGGGAAGAAATAGATGATGTGTATTGGATCCACGAGTGGCGCTTTGCCTGGCGGAAGGTCCGACAGGCGAGGGCGCATTGTTAATGTATGAAGACGTGCTGGGATTATCTCGAAAGGTCCGATGCAGCTTATTTCGTTCACGCTTAGCGGTGCTACAGTCTCTATTTCACCAGGTGACCGAAGGTTTGAGTTGAACATTGCGTAGTGGAACATGTTTGTGAGCCGTTGCTGAAAAAAGCTCCACAAACTGTTTTAAGCAGGATGTGCCTTGCGTTGTATGATCAGACACAGTTATGGAAGACGATGATGTTAAGAAGGATTCCCAGTCAGCCTTCTGATAAACCCAATACGGTCTTGGGGTGATGGGGAAGAGAGAGAGAGAGAAGATCTAGAAGCAGGGGATAATGGTCACTTCCACGCAGATCATCAAATACTCCGAAGTGATCAGGCGGGAAGTCAGTTGAGCACAGACAGATCTATGTGGGTAAAGGAGTCTGTCTGAGGATGATAATGGGTAGGGGCTTCGTCGTTGATGACGTGTAGGTCTTGTTGTAAGACTACGTCTTGTACGACATGTCCTTTGCCGTTGTTTATGGTGTCGTACCAGTACTGGTTACGAGCATTAAAGTCTCGAGTTAAAAGGAATGGAGACTTGGAGGGTGGGAGGTATATTGAACACACAGTTAAGAGCGTAGATTGGTGAAGGTGAACAGCTAAGGCATTGAGGTTTGTGCGGAGGGGGATGGTGGTAAACGGTATATCCGTGCGGACCAAGATGAGGTTGCCATAAAATTGGGGATGTAGAAGGCTGACCTGGGTGTAGCCGGCAGGAGGGATCTTGGAGCTTCGTTTCACTGAGGCAAATCACTTCGGGGAGAAATTGTTTTAAAAGGGCCTGCAACGAGTCGTAATTGGCTCGTAGTCCGCGGATATTCCATATTAGGCAGAAGGTTGATGGCGTTAGAGCGTTAAAGGGTGAGTTGCACAAAGGGGCGGGAGTATGGTTCAATCGTTTTTGTCCGGGCGTATTCAGAGAGGGGGCGGTGCATTATCTGTGGGTACATCATGAGCGTTGGTTAAAGGGTTTGCTGGTGATTGGTGGGTAGTTTCCTTGGTGGTCGTAGAAGAATTTGGAGATGATGTCGGGTCGTAGGAAGCTATATTGGCAGCTTCACAACCGGGAGGGAGATCATAATCTGCAATCAGGGAGTGGCGGTTAGGTAGGACGAGGGGCATAAGGCAAGGTGATGAGTCGGCCAAGTAATCACACGATTGATCAGGGTCAGTAGTTGGGGTGGTTTCTGCGGCTTTATTTAAGCATGATGATATCAGTGTTCTTGTCTATACAACGAGGATGGTCTGGCGGACCGATTCCATGTAGCTTAGCGAGCGAGAGCTCTACAAGATCTCTCTCGTAGGGTGAAGGTATTTTCTCGGACATACTTTGCGAGGGGCTATACGAGGTATATGATTTAATGTCATAAAGCCACGTTTCATCTGAAGAGCTCATTGCTCCCGGGGAGCGTGGGACATCGTCCTCGAGTCGGGTGCGTTTGTCGTTGCAGGGGCTCAGAGAGGAAGAGTCGGAGAGAGAAGGTAGAGAGCGCTTACAGCCTCCACCTCCCTCACGATTGATTCGCAGGGGGACTAAGGATTTCACTATCAGGAGTAACATTGGGCAGCGATAATCTGCGGTGAGGGGGGGCGGGCAGGGGGCTTACTCTGAGTAAGGACAGTTTCCGGATTTATCGGGCCCTCAGTAGAAACGGGGACCTGAGTAGTTGGGCGATCGCCAAGGTCATCATCGACGGAATCGCTGAGGGTTCAGTTGCTGGTAACGCAAGGGCAAGTTCACTATTCGATGCATATAAAGGGGAGTGAGGTGATCAAGTTCGGAGTCTTCCCCTTCGATGTCTCTTCTTGCGATTGGGAGGCGACTCGGATCTTGAAGATAGTTGTACCACATGTACTTCGGGCGACAGTGGCACTCTTCGACGGGAAGAGGTGGGCCGTGCTCCATCAAGACTGGGAGACAACATTGCCTCTTCCATTACTTCGCCTTGCTGCGTGCGCTGCTTCAAGGGAATGATAACCGTTGGAGCTAGAGAGGCTGTGGTCGGATGGTCGGCACGGAGTGCCGATGTACTAGCTTTGGGTTGAGCGAAGAGAATGCTAGGAGAACCACTCGTCACAGCGGAAAAGGTACGTGTTGACAACGTGATGCCTTCTTCACGCATGTCTATTTTCGCTTCACTTCTAGATACGTCAGATCGTAGGGAGCGAATGCGGATCTCCTGATGGTAGAGGTGGTGAGGGCACTTCTTGTGGCGGGCATGATGTGAGCCGCCACAGTTGAGGCATTGTGTCCCAATTTTCCTCATCGGAAGCACGGGTTCTCGGTGCTCTTACAATATTTTGCCGAGTGGGGTAAGGTGTTCTTCTTGGACTTGTATACGTGTTCCAGCAAATTTTATAAACGGTGGTATCGTTTGCTGTTTTAGGGTTATCTTAGCAACCCTAAATGGGGTGGAGGAACGAGAAGATGGTTTCTTGAAAATGCTAATCGACTCAACATTATGATGGAAGAGATGAATTCATCTGTAGCATCAGGTCCTGGGAAGAAGTTATCTACCAGGACTGTGCAATTCCTGACATTAAATTCATTTTTCACTGGCGGAGATTTTTAGAGAGCCGAGATATATTAGGGTGAGCAGGCGTTCGGAAAATGACACTGTGGTAGCGCGGACTATTACTTCCGCGCGTAAGTCAGCGATTGAGAAGTCAGGGGTGGCCTTAGGGAAAATTTCTTTTAAGGCGTGGTACGTGTGTAAACCACAGACCTTTTGTTCTTCTGGAACACAATGATATATAGCGAGACCAAGCAAAGGGAGCTAGGATGCCATGTAATTTTGTCGTCGGTTTCCGGCGGAGGTTAGGGTGCTGTTGAGCACGAGAAGGCTGAGGAATATTGCGAGGGGGCGACCTAGAAGTGGTTGCTGCGACGCTTTCCGTTTGAGGGCGAGATAGAGGCTGTCGTGTAGGCCTCGAACTCGCCTGGTCCGAAAAATGGTCCATGAAAATATCCGGTGGATGAGCAGGGGTCGGGAGGGGTAGTTTTTTTGTTTTTTTTTAATTTCCATCATTGGGGATGGGGACCCTGTACTTATTGCGGGATGCAAATGCTAATCACCCCACGCAGTAGCCCGCGCTGCGAGAGGTGAATACGGGGCCACACTTCCCGCCCAGTGGCCAGGCAGCCCATCAACATGGCAGCTCCACCTTGGGCTCGGCGTAAAATTGATAGTTCGCCGAGATAAAGAAAGGTGGTGTGAAGAGGATGAGGGTGGGAAAGGAGCAGGTTTTTAAAAACCAACCACCCCAAACCGGAGCTCAGGGGTGAGAGGGCGTTGTCCTCGCCCCTCTCAGCCCCGATCCGGAATAGTTGACGAGGAAGCTGGTTGGCATCCACCCTGTGAAATTAGAGGCCGACCAGAGAAAATTGTGGAAAAGATTGTATGGAAAGTGAGGATGTAGGGTAAGAAAGCAGGCTTTCAGAAGGAAGAGAGGCTAAGCTGGGGCCGGACGGAGCGCTGGGGCCGGACGGAGCGCTGAATCCCGTCAGCACGGCGGCCAGGATGGCAAATCGCCGCGCCCCTTACGGGGCGTGGTAAGAGCCCCTAAAGCACTGCTGAAAAGTTGGCCTTTTCATTAGTGGTGCTAAGATTACTCGCATATACACCCCTTCGTTGCCTAAGTGGAAGGACAAAGACCAGAACAGAACAAAAACACCTACCCCCCCAAAAGCCAACATGAGATCGCCTTTATAAAAAAATTCCAAGATGTTTGCATAGAAAGTGGTGAAAAGAGGTGGATGAAGCGAGTGATAATATCACCATCTAATGTCAGCTGCGCCTCGAGAGAAAAACTACAACTTTGTAATGTGCGGTGACGAAGGGTTGGAAACTGGTATGTGTAATAATACCAAGAGCATGTTAAAAAAAATCTGTCGCGGATCTTGACGACTCGAGCCTTAGGTGAGCAAGGGATATATATTACTATCATCATTAGTTTTTCTTAATATTACCCCCCCCCCCCCTATAATCAAAGCCAAACAAGGAGCCACCTTCGTCAGACGCGGACGTGCCAATTCTGGTGGAGAGCCCGTAAAGCTGCGTCGGATGAACGGATTCCCCGCCCCCGGTCGAAGTCGACTTGGCGCGAGCCCCGAGGGATGCACCTCCATGGCCGGCTCCCCCGGACGACGGGTTCGCTCCTGAAGAGGATGAACCGGGCGCACTTGATGATGCAGACGAAGTGGATGACGATGGGGAATGACGGCGGTATTGGGGCGTGGCGCAGAGGAGGTCGTTGAGGATGTGGATGATGGTGGAGATGTCGCGCTTGGGGCGTCCCTGTCGGTCCTGGAGGGCGGGATTCAATGTTCCTGCCGAAGGAGACAAACGAGAGGTTCAAGGAGCCGGGTTCGTCAGGCAAAAACATTGAACTGATAATTATAATTAAGAGCTTATGTAGTGAAGTTCGGGAAGGGCCACAGTTACCCACAAGCCAACCACACCAAACAACTTTCCATGCAAGCCGAGAGGGTGCGCAACTCACCTGAGAATGTGCCGGAATAGACGCCTTTGCCGTGGTGATGCATGCTCTCGATGATGGCGCCCTGCCGCTTGCTGCTACGACTCGACGCAGACGGCGAAGCTGAACACGCAGTCGTGGAAGGGGCCCGCTCAGTAGGAGGGCGTCGTTCAGGGGGCACCGGGGCTTTCGGGCACTGCAAAAACGGTTACATCAGAATACTCCTCACCCTCACCCTCACCCTCCCTCCCAACAGTTGGGTTGTGGTAGAAAATCTTGTCCATGACAATGCCGAAAATGTATTCCCTTTTCCCCCTCTCGAGGGAAAAAGCAAAGCGGCGTGGCAACACCGGTTCCATTTGTAGCGAACTTAAGGCACACTGGGTGTGCTTACTCGGAGCGACTTCCCGGTGTAAATACGTAGTACAGATTCCACGTTAATCAGTAGGTATCCACCAAGAAATAGGACCAGTTTACCCGGAAGAATTCAGTCTCAGGCTCATGTTTCAAAGCCAGTTTTCCTCCTTTATATTAGACCCTATTTTTTTGCTTTCGCTCTTTGAAAAATCGGTTTCGTCGAAAGGTTTCAAATTCTGTTCTCAAGACCGGTTTCCTACATCAAGTTGCACATCACTCACCTCTTTTTCGGCAGGTTTCGTCGTCAGCACCTCCGACGAAAGCTGCTTCAGCGTTTGCGTCAAATTGCGCGATGCTTCGGCCAGGGCCTTCGTGTCCAGTGACGCCTTGGGGTCCACCACGCCGCCGCTCTGGTGAGGGCAGTCCCTGATGGGCGGGTCAGCATCGAAGGCAAAGCAAGACGAAGACGAAGGCGGAGAAGATGAGGGTGCAGGGGTGGACGCGCCCGTTGGTGAAGAGGAAGAGGGGCGACTGTGGTGATGATAGTGGTGATGGTGGTGGTGGGCGGCGGGAGTGGCGGTGAAGAAGGACTGCGCGGTGGGTGAGTTAGAGGTTGGGGTGGAGATGGTGGAGGAAGAGGGAGCTGTACCATGAGCGAGAGTGGAGAGTGGGTGATGGTGGGAGAGCGATGAGGTCGGGGATAGAGGGGGTGAGTTAGCACCCAACTGAGGCGGCGATGAACCCTCCAAAGAGCCACTCCCACACGAAGGGGAGGCGTGCGCGTGGTGGTGATGATGATGGTGGTGGTGGTGATGGTGATGATGATGTGCGGAAGAGGACGACGAAGACGAGGCAGCGGACGAGGACGACAGCCTCGAGGAGCTCTTGCGGCCACTGGTGGGCGACACCGTCGATAGCTGGAGCTGAATCAGCATCATGTGATCGCCGAGGCGCATGGTCAAGTTGAGGGGCGCCTTTCCCGTCAGGAAGTCGTTCACCTTCAGCACAAAACACGAAATTAGAGACTCGCTCCTCCACATTCAACTCAAATCCACCCCCAACCCCGGGGAATACAAACCGATCGTCCCTTCTTGACTACTCTCAACAAAATAGCACACACACAGTTGGGTCTATACAATCGTGAAAAAAAAACAGAGAAAGGCGAATGAAGTCGGGGTAATAATTAAGGCCAAATGTCCCATTTATCCCTTGAGTGGACCAAAGTGGGCATAACATTTAAGGGGGTTTGGGGAGTGGAAGATGGAGGATAAGAAAGACCGAAACAATGCCAGCGAGCCGGAAACTACGGAAAGGGGAAGAACAAGCGAGAACTTAATCCCTCCAATCCATTGGAAGGGTGCCAAAATTAACGTTCAAGGGGATTTAACAAGAGGCTTTAAAATCCGATAAACGTTCCTATGCCTCTTCCTCCTCATATATAGGGAATTCACGCATGACCAAAAAGAAAATAACCACGTCTGTATGTTATTTAAATTTGGCGCTACCATAGCAACGCGGGACGATGCCGGGGCGCTGGCTCACGACCCTCCGTCGGGGTTAAGACGACAACATTAGCCGGTTCCCCCTTTCTTCCCTCTTCATCGTAAGGGGGAAAGGGGGGGTAGGAGGTTGAGACTATACTATAGAACATTTGTTCCTTGTATGTTGCATAAGGGGAGCCCCATTCCTAACTGATACAGAAAATGGAGCGAGGGGAAATGTAAAGATATGAAAAGAAACAAAAGGAGTAACAGATAAATCGGGGGAGAGAGAGAAGGCACTGAAGAAGGGAGATAAGGCTCAAATTAACATCCGAATGGAATAACCTTCCAGTTCTGTATATCCCCCGCCTCGCACCCCCCTATATTTTATACACTTACCCCCCCCCCTCCCCCGAGAACCACATTCCCTTACATTTCGACCCCGATAACTGGAAACGAGGGATCTACCAATAGCCCCTAACCTCCCGTATCCAATCCTTCAAAGAGGCAACTGTAGTCATCTACCCGTCAGTAGCTCCCCCCCCATCCCCCTGGTAAGAGTCCCACCCTCCGCGTGGAAGTAAGGAACGCGCGCAAAAACTAGCTCCAGGCTTACCTGCCCGTCATTGAGGCTCTCCAGCGCTTGCATGACACTCTGTTCCGGTCGCTGAGTCTGAAACGAAAACAAAGACATCAAAACAAGATCCATAATTACGTCGACAATACGGAGGGGAGGGGAAGCTAAGGATGGAGTCAACCAATACTGCGCCTACCAACGGAGCTCAGCCCGCCCCCCATCCTCTCTATATACTGGGGGAATTAAGAGTAGATAGGATAATTGGAACGATATCAAAATACGCTGTTTTCTCCCGTTCTCCTCCGGTCCAAAGGATGGGAGGCGCCGCCACATCTCTGTGAACTCCACATCCACTAACTTTTCCCAGCCCCCCCCCCTAGATTCAGGAGAAGTTTAGCAGACCAATCCTGACTACGAGCTTCATGGGCCTCAAGGTGGTAAAAGAGTTACCGAGAGACCTGGTAAAGGCGGCAAGACTAAGAACATTTGAACAAATATTTTCAAGAAGACAAACTCTACCCTTGAGCAAGGTTAGTATAAGTTCACAAACTACCCACGAGAAGTCCATACAAGCTATCACAATACTTCGAAATACTAACAAAACTATTCTAGGGTGACAAGAAATTAAAGACGGAGAGTACCCATCACCCTTTCCTCCCTATAGCGTCTTTGTGTCGCTTTCTCTTGAAAAAGTTACTTTCCCAATAAAACTAAAATAAACACGAAACTTTTGAGTCTTAATTCTCTTAAAGCACGAATTTGGTCCAAGTAACCTCACCCCTACATTATTCACCCCCCACCCTCCCCAACAAAAATAAAATCCTTCGCCAAACTAGAAAATCGATAACTTCTCTTAAAGATAAGATGTCGAGGGTAGAAGAGGGCAGTACTTGTGCATGAGAATGGGGCTTGCGAGCAAGAAAACGGGGGGGGGAAATCGGGTGGATAGGGCAACTTGGGGCCCCTAGAAACGCATGCACGGAATAGTAGAAGGCCGGCCTCAGGCCCTGCACCCTTTTCTTAGGGGGAGCAAAGACCAACATGTCCCTTGAGAGTAGTCTTTCCTCCGAGTATATCCGACCCCATCTCCGTTGCTTTAAGGGAAAATTTTCAAAAGATCCCAGTGTGTACATTCAAAACGTCAACATTAACGGGACAGCCAAGCTATTATATCCAAATTTTACTTCCAACTGTTTCTAATAATCTGTCTACCCTCGCACACCCTCCATCAACATAACTTACCGGTTGGAAAGTGCCACGTTTCTCGACCTTCAAAAAGGCAAGAGGGAACATAGAGGCAAAGTTTATTCTTGCAGAGGACCTCCGACGGCAAACGCGAGTAGGGGAAATTAGCCGTGGGGAGAAGGGAGGGCTTGGCGATGCCTGGCATCGCGAGGGGAGATCCATGAGCATTTCAGCTTTAAAGGGAGACGGGAGGGGAGCACGAGCCAGAGAGACGGGCCTCCAGTCCCCTTACTGAGGGGAATACACTGAAGGGAGAGGGAGAAACATCGGTACGGAATCGTACTCGCAAATCTATTTATAAGAAGAGTCCAAAGCCAATTCATCAGGGAGGATACTGACGGGTGTGCATCTCTTGTGTACGTGATCGTGTGTGTACCCATATGAAAACATGCAGTGCACCTGCGAACAAACAGTGACCCCGGAGTTGGGACTAGCTCAACACACTGCTACCGAGTAAAAAAGCCGAGGACGTCACCAATGCGACTCGGTGACAGCGAGTAAGGTGCTTAATACCCTCTTCCCTTCGGAGTCGGGTCTAATCAATCGTTGGAAAGAATAAAATGAAAATGTTTAATGTATGTAGTGAGAGCTGTGAGTGTGCGTTTAATGTCCCCATGGGCAAGCGGCTGAATGGCATGTGAGGAAGCGAAGGGACAGAGGGGGGGGGGGGGTGGAGACAGTAGTAGAAACTAAAAGGAAGGACCCGCACAAACAAGCGAGAATCTATACGAACGGACATCCTTCTTTTGCGCATGCGCACCAATTTAAAAAACTACCACCAGAAAAAACGGCCAATAGAAGGGGGAGCGGCTAAATATTTTCTTCCCCAAATGGATTATTGGGAGAAGGGAGGGACCCGCAAGAACGGGTTCTTTCAATTAGCAGTATAAATATATTCCCCTTAACTAGACGTGTGGAGGGTGACCTTATTCGATCAATCGCCGGTCTACATCAATCAAAACCAATTACAACAAACTTAAATCAATCCAATTTTTTTTATTTCAAATTGTAAGAGCAAGACAAAATTCGAAGCCAAGACGGGAAAGAGCGTTGGGAGAAATCTAACCTAACCTGACGAGAATCCAATGAAATCTGTTCTATGAACAATCAACCCCAATCGCGAAATGAGAGCGCAGCAACGCCCACCAAGAAACTACGACCGTTTTGTGGTCTCTTAGTCTGGTACACTGGCGACAACTTTAGTGGTCTCTGAGCTCCACTAGGAGGGGAATAACAAGGGTCCCTAGCGCTAATACGGCGACGCCAGGATGTAAATGGGGAGACTCAGGCACCCTGCTATCAGCAACGTGGAAGAGGATGTAAATACGAGGGGATATTCTCTCAGCCGAGGCGGTGTAGAGCCAGCGGATGTTGGTGGGATCTAACGCATCTCTCGCTCTCGTAGGCGACGAAGAGGGGAACCACGCTAATCACCCCTCTGGAGATGGTAACAGTGCCAGACTTGCGAGGGGAGAGAAGGGAGTTTTAGTTCCCCTCAATCTCCTGAGGGTAAAATTGGGGTGTACACGTACATAGGAACCATTACTTTTAAATCACCTAACATCGCCCTACAGGTAGATTCTCCCTTCTCGTATCTCCCCTCGAAAGAGGGCGTGCAACCAATTTCTATGTAAAAAGGGGGGATTAGTTTTAAATCAAGCCAGCTGGGGAAGCTCCCCTGGCCTAATTTTACCGGGTTAGGACAAAGCGGCAAGTGGCCACAAATTAGAGAATTTGATTGGTCAAATCGACTCAAATTCCAACGAGAGAACCAATCACGCGGTAGGTAGAAATAATCCATTGAATAGTTATAAATTAAATGGCAGAATTTTAGGGAGGACTGATTGTGAGAGAGACTTGGGTATTTTGGTAAGTTCAGACCTTCGTCCTAGAAAGCAATGTCTAAATGCTAAGAATAAAGCTAATAGGATATTGGGATTCATTAGGAGGAGTGTAAGCAATAAGAGTGCTGAAGTCATTCTAAAACTGTATCTGGCGCTAGTTAGGCCTCATCTAGACTATGCAGTACAATTTTGGTCACCATATTATAGGAAGGATATTGATTTGCTTGAGTCTGTGCAGAGAAGGATGACAAAGATGATTGGTGGGCTAAGGAACTTACCCTATGGTGAAAGGCTCAGAAAACTAAATCTACATACATTGGAAAGGAGAAGAGTCAGAGGGGAATTGATTGAAGTCTTCAAATGGGTAAAAGGATATAATAAAGGGGATCTGGGTAAGGTTCTTATACTTAGTGAACATGACAGGACACGTAGCAATGGGTTTAAGCTTGATAAGTATAGGTTTAGGAAGGAGATTGGGAGGAATTGGTTTACAAATCGTATGGTAGATGAATGGAATAGGCTCACTAGGCATGTGATAGAAGCCTCCTCTCTGGGTAGTTTTAAGAATAGATTAGATAAATATATGGATGAAGCTGCTAGATGGGACTGACTTTTTTTTATGTACATATGTATATATTTTTCTAAGGAGTGGGAAGATTATATTTTGCGGTTGCATGAATGGACATAATCCTCTGGATGCATTTTATGTATATTGTAGATTAGATCTGACGAACTCCTTAAAGGGTGACAATGTTGATGACTTTTCTCTGGTAAGAAATCTTTTGTGTGTTGAATGGAACAGGAGCTGCCAAGTGTAGGCCATGAATGGTCTTTTGCAGTCTCCTTCTTTTCTTATGTTCTTATGAAGACGGGCCAGAATCAGTGTTTGGGGATTGACTATTTCTCGATCAGTGAAAACTAGTCAATATATTCCCAACCACAGTAATAACTCCGACACCCGTCCCCCTCCAATGGGCGTCTAAGTCTTAAATCACCACACGCCTTCACACACCCCTAGGACAAATCTCGCTCAACCTGCACTTTCGTTAATCAGGGTCCAATTAAATACCCCCCCCCCCTTCGTCTTCACAATACACGTACCAAACTAGTTACATGCGCCCAACAAACCAACGCATGCATCGATCTTTACAAGGGACATTCTGAAAGATTTCCCTAAAATGGTGAAGCTAGGCACAGCTAATATCCGACAAAATACATTGGCTTAGTTTATTTTGGATAGTGGGTACCGACAGTGTGGGGGGGGGGGGCAACTATTGAACCTGTCAAACCTCTACAATCAAGATAAGCCCCATTTACAAGAGGGAGAGGAGCAGCTAACTTACTTCAACAAGAATCCCAGACTCATACAAGAATCAGGGCTCATTAACAACTTCCCTCCCTTTCATTGGCGAGAGGGTCTCTTAAATGTTGGTTCATCCGGGAAGGACGATTGAGATAAAAGGTCGCGATGGTACCAAGACTCGGGTGAGTCAAGGAGGGGCAAGTCAGGAAGAATATACAAATATTTTGTAGTGAAAATGAAAATAAAGCAAAAACCAACGAAGGCTTCGCCAGAAAGTTGAAAGGGCTGGAAGGTACAAAATAAAAAAAAGTTGAGCGCTGCGAGGCAAGAGATAACGCAACTCTCCTGAATTTGCCGTGGCTCCAAACGAGTGCGCTGGGCACCCCCATTTCATTAATTCGAAATGTAAATAGGAGGTGATGCGAGAAATACAGGCCCCTTGGGGTAATGGACCCCCATCAGGCCATATTCCAGTTTCTGGCACAGCCAAACTCGCATTCACGCACAAAACAAAGACCGAGATAGACCCGTCATTGGAGTGATGGGAAGGAGTCAAGGGTGGAGATAAAACTACCCAAAGGAAGCGGGGGGAGGTCAGTCAAAATCTTCGTCTCGTTCAGAGATATCCATTATCTTCAGACTTGTCGTCCTATACTTTTCCCGACCTCTCCGTCGCTAATAAGGTCGGGGAGAGTAGAGAATCAATGACAAACTGGAGATGGGGGAGGATGCTCTACTTCCCCGTAGATGAACAGGCACAAAATCGAAGCCCCAGATAATCGAAGAGGGCATTTTCATCCGATGAGTGAAGAGATATTTGGGGGCCAGACGAAGAAAAATGACCGGATTACAAAATATATATATATATATATATATATATATATATATATATATATATATATATATATATATATATATATATATATCGATGGCAAAGACCAATAACTAAACCAATATTACCAGTGCCGAGAGAGACGGGGTATCACAGAACAAGTTCTTACAAAGAGCACAAACACTCAAACCTACCAAGTTAACCCACCAGCCTCCCTGCAGAACACGCGCACGCACACCGGGGAATCGGCCCTGTGGACGAGAACCATCGGCCCTCACGCGTCGCTTCGGTCGAGTTGTGACAGCCTCCCCCCATCTCGACAAAGCGTTCTCGCCAGGGAACACAAGGGGAGCCGCGATGATAGGGGGCCAAGGAAGGGGTCAACAGGAGATAGAATGAAAGAAGAAGAGGGGAGAGAAGAGTTGACGAGAAGCTAAATATCAGGAAAATGGGGAGCGACGGGAGTATAGCAAACTTTCTGCAAAGGATGAAGGGAGAGTGTGAAAATTTATATTATATATATATATATATATATATATATATATATATATATATATATATATATATATATATATATATATATATATATATATATATATATATATATATATATATATATATATATATATATATATATATATATAGCGCGAGACTGAAATTTATGTGTTATCGACATATCGAACCCGGGTCTTTATTTGCCACGTCCCAGGGCGAGAACGCCTCCTTCACCCCCTCCAGACAGCCCTTTTCCATCCCCCGCTCCCGAACAGCCAATATGCCGTCGCTGCCGGCGACTTCGGTTTTCGTTAGAGCCGCCCTCAAGCACTCAGGCACTGTGCCAATAGTTCCCGTAATGCTGCCACTCCGCGCTCCTTTCTAATGGAAGGGGAGACCAAGGAGAGCGAATGGAAATCTATATAATAAATAGGGAGTGCCACTCGCGAGCATGGATGCGTGATGGATGTGGCGATGTGCGCGCGCCTCTGTGTGTATGTGTGTGTGTGTGTATGTCCGAGTCTGAATATGCAGAATGAATGTTTGGATTAACGTGAGTGATGAGGGAAGAGTGGTTTCTATCTGCGGGACCATTATGCGATGAATGCGGGTTCCAAGTGGTTGGGGCAGTGCCCCTCCCGATACCCCAACAAAGTATTAGCCTCTTTCTAAAGAGAAAGATGCGTGACCTGACCATACCACCCCGCTGCAAAATATAGATATGCCCGGAGTGGCATGGGCAAGTGACTGAAAGGAAAGGCAGTGTAACAAGGCACTGGCACGACCGGTGGAAAACCGCGAGTACGATCGAAGCCTATTAGGGAGTCTGACCCCCCTCGGCAGAGACGACAGGCGACTTATCGACACCAGAGATACAACTACCACCGGTAATGTCTTACGCGGCGCACATGGAGCTCAACCGGTCTGGTTAATTCAGCCAAACGGATATGCACAGTCTGGGGTGGACTATGGTCGCACAACCGAACCCTCTCAACCAGTGCAGCTGAATCAATAGCTATACAAGACCCCACCCATATTCCCCCTAACTCGTGAAACCAACCAGATAGGTGCACGCAAACAAAAAAATACTAAAAGGGGGGGTTGCACGCGAGGGTGGTGGGTCCCATTAAGAAAGCCCTCACGAAAGAGGTTCTCCCGCAGATGAGGGACGGGGAAGAGCGAGCAATCAAACAACGCCAATTATCAGGTCGAGAAAACGGGGCACTTGTGTAATCAAACGTGGTTAAGCAGTGGGTAAGAAAATAAAAGGAAACAAGTGCCATAGCGTACTGTTCAGCCATAAATACTAGACCCGGGAAAGTGCCGAACACCAAATCTGTGGGGAAAGAAGCGAAAACGCCAGGGGCAACGAAACAATGAAATGTTACCTACTACTAAGAATCAATAACGGCAGTACTAATAATAGTATTAAAGAACCAACCTAACGGAAATCAATGCTCACACGAAGCCCCACCGATGAGGCAAGCAGAGAAATAAAGACCCTCATAATTAGGGTCCTACACACCCTGAAAGGGAGGAGACCATATGGTACCAAGCGTTTCAGACAATGAAGGTTTTCCGCTTAAAGAGGCACTGGATTTTATACTTCGATCATGCCATAAGGAAGGTATAAATTTCGCTAAACCCCCCAAATTTGGGGGGGGGAAGAATTTACTTAAAACATTTCATTATCGCTACCTACTTCAACGATGCGGTACCTTCTTCATAACTTGTATAAAACTTTAGGTTTGGAGGAAAACGACAGGATAATTTTCACCTCTTCATGTGTTGTGAGGATGGCTTTGTAAAGTCCGAAAGGTTACGGTAATTAGATGAGAGCAAGGGATAAAGATTTTACAAACCGGTCTTCAATTGTTCCAGATATTGTCTTTGGTGTACTTGCGAACTTAAGAAAAAGAAAAGGCGTCTGCAAAAGGTCAAACAAGAGCCTAAACGAGGCAGCTCTTTTGCCCATCACCAAGCTCCGTCCCACTTGGCATCCTCATTCATAAATCTATCCCCACGTTCGGTGCCCCCTATCCAATCTATCCAGTGTTAAAACTTCGCTTGGCGGACGCTTCTATTCGATTCACCTAGCACTATTTGTAAACCAATTTCTTTCTAAACCTAAACTTCTTCATATCAAATCCATTGCTACGCGTCCTATCCTGTTCGCTAAAAATAAGAACCATCTCTCTCTTTCCCCTATTATAACCTTTTACCTCCTTGAATACTTCAATCGAGTCTCTTCGAACTCTTATTCCTAAAGCCCCCCATTCAGTATAAGGCAGGCTCCTCAACCCATGAATATTCTTAGTCATCCTTCTTTGCACAGACTCGAGCAAACTAATATTCATCCTATAATGCGGAGACCGAAATTGCACCCGATAGAAAACCAGGCCTTTGCGTTGATCAAGTCATATTTTCTTCAAAGCACTCTATAAAAAGACCCAACTGATGCTAAAAGAAACATAATTCCCAAACAAAATTTCGTTGGATGAAGGTTCTTTCTGAATTGCGCTTTAGCAGCAATGCATAGTGACGCATTCAATCCATTAGGGGAGGCGTACAGGCTAACATTTTGGTATTCTGAATAGCGAATGTAACGCGTAGCAAATTAATCAATAATATACAGGGCGCCTAAGGTATTTGAGGACATGTTATTTTTAATATAGCAGCAGAATATTTGACTTTATATTTTCTATATTTCAGAATTATCAATGTCAGACCCTATGCTTACATAAGAAATAAAGAGGCACGCAGTTCTTTTGGCTATAAAGGCTGAACATAGCGATTTAGAACTAGCACGATTTGAAGTCGCTAGATCCTTCGTCTACAAAGTTGCCTAGGAGTTAGAGGCCAAAGATGGTTAAGCTATGGATCAACATGTAGGCAACGGAAGACCTTATGTGTTTCAACAAGACTAGGCGCCATCACACAAGGCTCAAGCAACGCTGGAATGGATGGCGGAAAATTTTCATGATCCCACAACCGCTAACATTTGTCCTCCTGGTTCCCCAAGTCTCAATCCATTGGACGTGTGTGTAGCGTAGTTGAGAAAGAGGTTAATGAGCAACACTAAAGAATCCCTAAAAGCCTCCATAGTCAGAGTAATAACCAATATGAACAAGAACCACTTGATCCTAGCATGCAGGCGATACAGGCATCGCATAGAAGCCGTTATCTGAGCTGAAGGAGACTGAATAAAATTACATTATTATCCGTTTCTAAGTCATTTTTATGTAGGAATAAATCTGTTCTCAAATACTTTACGCACTATATATATATATATATATATATATATATATATATATATATATATATATATATATATCCTAAGGACCCCAAATGATGTTAATTAGCGAAGCACCAAAGGAAAGGAGGAACCGGAGAGGGAAGACATGACGAAACAAGGGGAAGGGGCATTTAACGAGGGGTTGTTAAAGCACTACAGACACGCAAGGGAATCGAGTATGGGGAGGGGGAAGGGGAGAAGCAAGAGCAGAAATCGAAGGGTCAGTCACACTGATTAAATTGATTGATAGCGCGAGGTACCGTAGTGACACAACCTCGAAAAGGGAGAGAAAGTAGTGCGGGGGGGGGGGACGCTCCCCATAGTGCTAGCGCCAATTAGGGTAAGTGAATGAGGCAGTGGTCTGACAACTGCTGAATAGCACTTCCTAGCGAGGAATTACTGTAAAATGGAAACAGAGTGGCATGAGAGTGCCAAATAGTGGCACCGGTGTAAAAATAACAATTACATTGCTAGAATGTCGTATCCTTCCCTATATCGAGGTGGGGGTTGTGGGTTGGTGAGCAGCAAAAAAAGAACCTAACGTAGATTACCCAAAGTCGCCTCGTGGATGGCAAGACCTTGTGAAAAACCCGAAGGGGCACCGGAGGGGGGGGGGCGTCACGCCGAACGCGAATTACCGTCGATGAAGCAGACGCAAAGGGAGGAAAGGGGGAGGGGAGGGAGAGGTCTCCCGAGGAAGCTACCCTCGAGGGCAACGAAGGCTTGAAAACGAAACGGGAAGGAAAACAATAGCGCACAACTCAAGAAACGCAGGCGCGTGTGTGTGTGTGTGTGCGTGTGCGTTTGTGTGAAAGGGGGTAGTTTCGCGACGAAGAGGGAAGGGGGGTCCATTTAGCAGCATTGAAAACGGATAACGCGCAATCGAAAACAGATCCGATACACTCTACGATATCGGAAGGCATCAGGGGGATGGGAACGGTGCGAGGGCGGCAGTAGGGGAGAAGGGGGGACGGAGGAATGACAAACACGAAGGCGAACGGGGCAGAAACAGAGGAGAGAGGGAGACGACTGATGTGCAGATGGATATCCCAAAGCATCGATTAGATGGATAAAAAGGTTCCTCTTCCAACAATTTTCTCCTCCACAATACACCCGGGACAACCGGGACTCGCCTGCTGATAACCGGGACGGCGTGGATGTTCGCCGCCAAACGATCGCGCTTCCTTCCTTGTTAGCTAATAGCACCTCTCAACACCCACATATCAGCACATTACTCAACGTCACGCACACCTTGACGCTAATCTCCCCCCTCCCCCCCGACCCTCACGAACTTACCTGCAAAACATCAAACAACTTTGTTTACCAATTACACACGCACACACATGTAGAGAAAGAGAGCAAGTGGCACGTACTTACACCCCCTCCCCCAGCAATACAAGTAACCATCTCGCAGACCTTGACTATCCCATATTGCAGCTAGCCACACCTATCCAAATCGATACCCCTCACCCCCAACCAGAATCCCACGAGATGGCATATTCAAACTAGCGATGGGACGATTAATCGGGAATCTGAAGAATCTATTTTTTCAGGAATCGAAATCAGATATTTCTTCCCATTCTTTCTCCGAAGCCTACCTTTTTACTTTTGGTACTTTACGTTTTGATTTTAAAAGTTCAAGACAAGATGTCAAAACATGATAAAAATAAGCAGAAATTCATTTTAAAATCAAAACCTATTGAGAATTTGAAATAGATGGCAAATTAAGTAGCTATAATGCATAAAATAACTAAAACGATACTCTCAAAATTTATCCTTCTTAGGGTATATAAGACATGTATCATACCTATTTAGGGTACTTTTATTTAAAATCCATCACATATTAAAATGGAAAAAACTAATATTTTTTTCCAGAAAGTCTATTCCTTTTAGGTGAATTGCCTCCTCTACTAAACCTTTCGCTTTCAACGGATGATGGATGTTACAAATGAGATTTTGTTTTCACTTAAATACATACCGAAGCGGCTCTTAACCCGAGTTGCCCATGATGATAATGTAAATACAAGTCCACTAAAAAGATCTGCTCTTTCAAAACGCGCTAAAGTACTTTTATGTTTGTTATTATGACGGGGGCAGTGGCCTCTCTCATACTTTGTAGAATTGTGCTATCAAAATCTTTAGAGGATTTTAATTAGCTTTTCTAAAATATGTCGTTGGTTTCTTTCTACAGTGGCGGCAACAAAAAAAGTGACGTGACAATTCGGGGAAAATGAAACAGAAAAATGTAACTTACATATTTTATTATGAATATTTCATGAAAGTTAATACTTGGTCATGTTGCCCTTGCACTTGATGACCATCGTAAGTCGATTGGGCATTGATTCAACCAGGTTTGCGAAGTAGGTGGGGTCGATCGTAACCTAGATCTTCTTCAGTGATTCTATCAGGTCCTTGATGCTGCCGGGTGCTGTCTCTTGAACTTTGGTTTTCATGAGATTCCAAGAAATCTCAATAGGATTTAGGTCCGGGGAATTACCAGGCCACTCCAAAACACTAATATTATTATCATTAAAGAACTTTTTTACTAACTGGAACCTGTGAGCAGGGGCACGACCATGCATGAAAAATTCATACTGATGAATTTCCCAAAATGGCAGCATGTGCTGCCTCAAAACTTCGAGATAGTTAGCCCCCCTCATGGCTACATTCTTGGGAAGGAAGTACAGACCTCCTCTACCCTTGTTTCCACTAAAGGCACCCCACACCATCACACTATCAGGGTGCTTCACAGTTTTCACGGTATATTTTGGGTCATACCGAGACACATTGCTGGGACGACGCACGATCTTTGACTCTCCTCTGACCAGTCTAAAGGTGTTCTCATCACTGAACATGACCTTCTTCCAATGGGCAGCTGCCCAATGTTTATAGGTCTTGCAAAAATTGAGCCTTTTCATCTTCATAGCCTTGGTAAGAAGTGGCTTCTTGGCAGCGCGGCGAGCCGGTAGGCCTAAGTCCTTCTGTAAGCGATGACGGATGGTCCTGAGGGCGACGTTCTGGAGGAGGTCTGGGTGTTTTTTCTTGATTGAAGCGGAGGTTACAGAAGGGTCTGACATCACTTCACGCCTTAGGATATTATCAGTCCTTGGAGATGTCTTCCTAGCTGCACCAGTGCCCTCATTCCTCTTTGGTATGGTACCTGGTGGCAATAACTCAGCTGCCCATTTTAGGCGATAAATCGTATTTCTTGAGGTTCCTAAATCTGCTGCTACATCAATAAAAGACTTTCGCTGCTCAAATAGGGTCAAGGCACAGCTTTTCTCTGTCATAGAAAGCTTTTACTGCCCCATTGTATCCATTTACACAGAAGTTATTGCAGGTCAAATGTAGCTACGAATGCAGGAAATCAGCACGCTGGAGCGCCGTACACTAAAACCTCACTGTACGAGCTCAAACGAGACACTTGAGTTGCAATAAAGCGCAGTTCTGTTGTCTTAGCTCAGGAGAGTCGTCCGTTCGCGGCATAAGCCCCGTCCCTTTTCATTGGCTTGTTGGCAAGTAAAATCGTGAAAGCGATTTTGTGTATCGATTTCTGTTGCCAATTTTCAATGTCACTTTTTTTGTTGCCGCCACTGTAGACCTCCGCTTTGAAGTCATTGCAGTATGATAAGGGCTTCTTTTTTGTGTTCCTGAATTCTTTGAAACATGGTACTGACTATTCCAACTGGTTTTCATATCCTGGATAAATGTGTTTGGGTATATCAAATTTACTTTTATATTCTGCATATTTAGAAGCTGAAGTGTGTGTAAAAAACGAGGCAATGCCACAAGTCTGGTTGTGAAACTCAGCAGGCATATTTGCAGCACTCTTACAAGATGAACTTTGTTATTATTAATTTTTAACTCACCCATTACATTGTGAATGCATTCTGCTTATATTATATGGAGTGCGCTTACCAGTAAATGGTACAACTGAGAATGGCGGTTGTTTGTTCGTAGCCAGTGGAGTTGAGCCAAGGGGTTGTGAAACAAATGATTGATTGGATGTAATGGGTTGAGGAATATGTTTGTTCGTAGCCAGTGGAGTTGAGCCAAGGGGTTGTGAAACAAATGATTGATTGGATGTAATGGGTTGAGGAATATGTTCTTGCAGTTTTATCAAATTTATTCATTACCATTAAGAATTTTAGAAAAACTTCACTTTTAATTGATAATAATATGCAATTTAATCAATAATGTATTCTCCGTTGTTACTTACGACTTCTTCCCAACGTTCAACTAGTTTTTCGATGCCTCTGCAATAAAAATCTCTGGATTTTGACTAAGAATTCGTCTAACCAGGTTCTTAATTCCACATCAGTATTGAACGAAACTCCGCGCAATTTGATGGAGAGCGATCAGAACAGATGGAAATCCGATGGAGCCAAGTCTGGCGAATATGGAGGATGCGGCCGGATTTCCCAATTAAGCGTTTGGATCGCGTCTTTTGTCATATTGGCAATGCGAGGACGGGCATTGTCGTGTTGCAGGACTCCATAACATCCGTCGATGGGGCCGCTTTTCACGAATAGCTTCGGCGAGTCGATATATTTGTTGAACGTAGAATTCTGCATTGACAATCTCTTTGTTCGCAAGGAGCTCATAAAGAATGATACCTTCACAATCCCACCACACACACAGCATCGTCTTTCGTGGATGAAGTCCTTGCTTTAATCGCGGAAGTGTTTTTTTATTGGGGCTAAGCCATTGTTTTCGATGGTTCATGTTGACATAAACACACCACTTTTCGTCGCCAGTGATGATGCGGTGAAGAAATCTGTCCTTATATCCACGAGTAGCCTTGTGACGAGCAAGCAACCCTGCGGCAATCGTGGAGCGTTGAAGTTTGTTGCTTTCGCTCAAAGCGTGCGGAACCCCAGCACCGAGTTTTTGAACTTTCCCCATCGAATGAAGGTGATTCACTACAGTTTTATGATCGCACGCCAATTATCTAGTCGATTGACGAGGATTTTCATGAAGAAGGTCGTTCAATCAATCTTCATCTAACTTAATGGGGCGACCAGAACGTTCTTCGTCATTAAGATTGAAATGACCGTTTTTGAAACGTGAAAACCACCATTGAGCTGTCCTTTCTGATAAAGCATTTGCTCCGTACACAACACAAATATCGAGATTAGCTTTGGCTGCGTTTGCATTTTTCCCGTCTCGATTGAAAATGAATAACAACAAGTGTCGAAAATGCGCCTTTCTTTCAACTTGACATTCCATTTTGAGGGTACAGAACAAAAATTAAATTAACACAACTTTTAAATAAACCGCAATGAATTATTACTCAACTTCAAGACGTAGCCTAAGCAAAAGCCTAATAGTCTACGCTGTTAAGAGACGTGGCCAAACCTTTGCAAATTTTGCTCTCATTATTTATTAGTTTCTTAATATGTGCACAAATCACGTCAAAAAAAACTTAAATCAACACAACATTAAAAAAAAACACGCAAGGACTTATTCCTTAACCTAATAGTAGCTGTCTACCTATTAGAAGTGAAAGATAAGAACTGTGCATCATCTATACGTTTGTAATTTATCTATAATACATCCTATATATTTTTAACATTTTCTTTTATATCTCCTGGATGGAAGAGTGTAATGGGGCACAAATGATTTAGCAATCACAAAGCATATATCGTCTACAATCGAAAATGGCTGAATATCTACTGCCTTCATTTCTCCTATTAGTAGTTGATTTTGTGTGCGTGTGGGGTGGGATTATGGTCATTAATATGCAAATATTAAATATTTCTTCTAATGTCGGTTGAATATTAATGTCTACCGTAGGTACTTTTTTGTTTTCTTAGCAGAACTACTGCAGGAAATGGCCGTTTTCTAGCCAAATCAATGTTCTGCTTTTCTTTTAAACTTGTGTTTCGAGTGATAACGCGTTTCAACACGTTAATGTATATATAGTAGCTTGCTTTATGAGCTCTAGATATTTTTTACCAAACAAATTACATACTGCTTTTTCATCATCACTAAAAAAATTCCAAGCTAAACTTGTTAGGTTATGAGGTATGCTCGCCACTTCAAGAGAGGTTTAATACAATTTATTTAACAGAACATTACTACATTCTATCTTAGAATTTAAATTATTAAACAGACTGAAAAAGAAAATTAGTACCTAGAGTAATTATATAGGCCAAATGATTAATCTAATAATAATACAGTACAGAGTAGGATATATATAAATTAATACTTTATGTTAAGACATGATAAAGAACCAGTATCACCACTTAAAGTATCTGAAATTGTCGGTAAGGGCAACCACCCACTGGATGCAAAATTGGAAATACCCCTCCCCTACACCTCATTAGGAAATGCCAAACAACTACGAACTTTCGAAACACTCAAATCATCTGGCTTAGGAGACAAAATTGCGCCATAAGAAGCGAAAAGATCCAAAGACAAAAGGAAACCTTAGTTACCATTCCTATTCATGCGCGCAGCAGAGTTTCGAGCCCTTATCCTTTGTGGCGAGAAGCGGAGGGTTCGACCATTACCAGCCAAACGAACCTGTTTATTTATATATTTATATATATATATATATATATATATATATATATATATATATATATATATATATATATATATATATATATATATATATATATATATATATATATATATATATATATATATATATATATATATATATACACGCACAAACACACACACACTTTACAGCGAAAGTCATTAATTCAAGGGAGTCGTCTCTTGCAGAAAGTTTGGCGCTCACTGCGGGGTGATTGTGTCGGGAGGGTAAAGAAGGGCGAAAACCTAACTAGGGCATCTCGGCCAAAGGTGTTTTGTTAAGTTTGGTATAGAGGAAAAAATGGTAAAGTGGAAAATACCTAGCACGAATAGAGTAAATGGGTAAAATGCCCCTGAATCCGCATTGTGAAAGAGGGAGTAGAGTTAATTTTAAGAGGATGAGCAAGTACTTTTTATTTTCGGGGGGCGGGGGCTCAGGCCGAGGTTAATTTTATCCTCGTGGCTTCTCCCATTGGCAGGTTTTGACCGCAGAAAGCTTCAGTGGTTAGCGATAAAAAGCCCGAAATGAATCCTCTTGTTTTCGAGTGTTATGGTAGGGATAAGCTCAAGGTTTGTGGTTTCCCGTGAAACCGACGGATGAGAAGCACATGTGGAAGAAGGGGGTAGGGGGAGGATCGGCTTTGCGTTAAGGGTTAATGAAGTACCCTGAGCCAATCAATGGATCTTCAGAGTCCTTATTGGAGTGAGGAAGGGACAGCTTTGAGGTCCTACTCGGCCCTTAAATGGGAATTTCTTTTTGGTGAAAACTTTCGAAAAGAGTGGCACTTCGAAATTTAGCCTCCTTGGGGAACCATCTCTTCTCAAAGTCAGGGCCCAAGCATCCACCCAGTTTTAAGACCCAATCCCCTTAATCGAAAGTGTTAACGAGTTTTCTATTATAAAATATTGAACTGTTTTGTATGGTGAATAGGAACTGGCGTAAACAGTCATCAGTCGTTAGTTATATTCTTTAGTAACGTTCAATAGAGCGACGTCCACTTTTGTCTTCCTCAAACTACCTTTTGGGAGTCTAACTGTGACCCCCTAAAGCAGCTGGACTGGAGTGGGTATTCAAGGGACTCTGCTTAAGAGTGAAGAGTTGACCGGGACCCCTTGGGAAGTCGCCTTAAAGAGGTTAGAGGATTCGTAAATAGAACCAGCCATCGCGAGGCAGCAGAAGCGATAAAACTGGCACCCACTCAAAGGCACCCATGGGTAAGGGTAGAGACGAGTTCCGTCTGCATGCCCCACTCCCCCAATGCCGTAATACCTCTAAAAAAAAAAACTTCGATAAAGACAAATGCCTGGTTTATGCGGATTCTTCTTCTTTGTTCCGCTAAATGTTAATCTCCCTGACATACCCCCTCCCCCCAAAAAAAATCCTGAAAAGAAAATGGTCAACTTTGACCTAACGCTGTTGGGTTAAAAAAGGGGGAGATGCAACAAAAATGAATCCATCCACGTCGTGTGGAATTTTTGTTAGAGCGCTTCGGGTCAAAATGCTAACGAGGGACTGGCTGATCTGCGACCCGAACCGTGACTGACCCTAAACCGCGCGGGACTAGCTGAGGCAGACTCTTCCATACCCAACGTGGTTTTACTTTGCTGCCACAATATCCAATATACTCCACCTCCACAGGAAAACCGAATTTACCCTAAGGTTTGTGTGAGTAAAGGGACAAGTCTAGTTCATAAATCGCTGAAGTTTGTAGTTGCAGATCATCGCACGAATATTGAACTTAATATTTCTAATCATTATTATTATCATCATCATCATTAACGAATAAAAACAATGTCATCACTAGAAAACAGGCTGAAAAGTGGCACTCGACACATTCACTACCATTGAAGCGCATTAAAGTTTTTTGCCAAGAAGCGACAACGCGTGCGCAGATTCATCTATACCCTCTGTGGCATTTGGCGAAAGGGGGTTTGAATTAGCTCGAGTCTCACAGAAAGACTTTGAACTATAATTTCAGAGGAAATTAAAGTGCCAAGAAGTGAAATCCATATAAAAAAGGGGTCATGAACGTGTTAAAGGGATGGAAATGTGTATTAGGTACATAACCAACGCATAAGAGGATACTAGGATTAATAGGGACCGGAAAGGGAGGGAGGGAAATTATCAAGAACAGATAATCATTCAAATGATTATGTCCCTCACGTGAAAAAGTTGTTTTTTTTTTTTTTTTGCTTCTAACACTTCCACAAACAGTCACCCATACACACGAACATGCCCCCCCCACTAACTACTGCAGGCGATCAGCTAAAACTTCAACAAGTCTTTCTACCAATACAGCCCCCTCCTTTCCCCTTCCAAACTCAATAATGCGCTCCCCTTGGGAGATAAAAGTTAGAATCAATACCCCCGATACCCAGTTTTTGCTCTCAAACGCCCCACCCCCTTCAAGGGACAGGAGAAAAAGCGGGGGTTAGTAGGGAACCAACTCCCCTCTACACCTTTAACTTCCAGAGGGGACCAAAAAATAGAAAAACGTGTCAATTACCCTCGCAAACCCAAACCCGTCCAGGCGCAGTGACATTTCGTGAAAGGGGTTTCGAACTCGAGCCACACCTCTTCTCCCAGATTCCATAAAGAGCAGAGGCTCAAATCGTGCCTCTAAAAGGACTTGGGTGGGGTCCCAACCTGCGTGCAGTCATACACCAAAAACAAGAATGTAGAAAAACCGAAGGCGCCGACGACAGAAGAAAATCCAACTCCTATAATCCAACAGAGGAATGTTTACTCTTAAATAAAAAACTGACGGTATACAGACCGAGGACAGAAAAATGGAGGAATGTTTAGCAACTAAATTTTGCGACCAAAAGTGAACATCTCAAACCTCCACAAACAACCATATACAAAGAAATAAAATAATTTAAACTTCGGTTGTTAAAAGAAGACTGGTGCCATCTTAAAAGGTCATGCTCAGTCTATGGACGAGTATAGTGGAAGAAACAAACAACAAGGGACGGGAAAAGATAGGCACTCGCCTTTAAGTGGTCTAAGGATTTTCAATTTTCAAAACGCAAACAGGATATCATCCTGGATTGGTAGCGTCGAGAAAGGATGAGATGTAAAATTTCACTAACTAATGATCAAGTCTCAAGGACCCTCCACCCCATTTGAAAGGCATAGTTCTACCTTACTTTAAATAAGGAAGCAGTCGTTTGTGTGGTGTGCGCGCGCGCGTCTCAATGTGCTCGACAGTGTCTCACGCAAAAATTTCGGCCGTGTGAGACGCGCTAATAAGGGCGTTCATTTCGAGTAGTCGGGTTTCAACTTTTTATCTCGATCGGCCGTCGAGATCTGGGTTGACGCCATTTCCCGATGAAACAACTACTTTGTTTCAAGGCCCCATACAAGTAACGCACACACAGGCGACCCACCCAGTGGCAATCACATCACGGAGGCAAATTCCCTACCCACTCTAATCCAGATCCATTCATTTGGAAAAGTACAATCCATCTACGAGGAAATCCTCACCACCCACCATCAAATTCGAGATCTACCCCCCCCCCCCCCGTAGTGCCCGCTCTCTTGGAGCCAGATTCCCCGTGGTACCCGTTTTTCAGAGCCTCGCCCAAGTCAAATCTTGCTCCGCTCCCACGACCCGGGCCTTCCCTGATGAGTCTCCATCGAAAACGCTCTACTACCATGGTCCGCCAGCACATTGCATCCGTATCCAGCCCCTTCCCCGTCTCGTTGCACTTCCTCATTATACGCACGCCGCCCTTGCAACGCGATAAAGTACCGCATTAAAAAAAGAGAAAAAAAATCAGCCGAATCAAACTATTAATCTACCTATTCCTCGGGGTCAGAGCCAATCCCACCTAGTCACACAGACTCTCTCCCCTCCTATTCTGCGTTGAACCACAGCTATAAACCGTGTCGGAGTGGGAAGTTGCAAGACGATTGGAGAGATCGTTTGGCATCATTACTATAACCTTAATTCAGTTTAATAAAAAAATTCAATTTTCGCAGACTGGATCATAAAGAAAAAGCTGAAATTAGGCGAAGTAAAAGAGCAATGTATGTACAACGTCAGAGCAAACAAGTTGGGACGCATGGGAACGGGGAGACGCAACTCGTCCTAGTCTTATCTCCGTTCAGCAACGAAAGCAGGTCTTGTGGCGAGGAATCAACCCTACACGGCTTCAAAGATGGACAATAGAAGTAGTTCAAAGTAAAGGAAAATTTAGAACACTAACAACAAATAGGACAGAGTAATTACCATAACATACGACCTCAAAACGACAAATGGATCAGTGAAGCTGGAGACAAATACTAGAAGGAACCAAACTGATATAATACCAGCAAATTTCCAATGATCATAAACTACGCTTCAGCCAACTAACTGACGTGTGACCCCCTAATGTGTCGAAGGACTTTGACGAATAAAATGGAGACAATAAAAAGGACAATACCAAAAAAAAAGCAAAGTGATAAGAGTTAAAGATGTGCAAATCAACCTTATTGATCCTCAAAGGCGTCAAATAAACCTATGAGTAAAAATGCGACAAAGGAGGAGAAGGCGGGAAATATTTAAATAAGCACCTAAATTCGTGTTAAGCAACGCACCCCCCCCCCCCTAAGAAACCCAACGCATTTGATCCAACGAACACATCTTACCCGGCAATGAATTGCGTTTTCATGCGTTTGTAACACCAATTACTAGTGTGGCCTAACGCGGAAACCGAACCAAGGTTCGTTGTGCCAAACCAGTGCTAACGACTTCACCTATGATCCCCTTCCAACCAAAAGTCATAGTAAATGTGCCTTAACTTCGTCCATGAGGACCCCGAAAGGAAAGGTCAGGTATAATATGGACAATCATACTGCAGCGAAAGCCAATCTGAAGGATCATGCGTCTTCTAGGCCCCAACATCTGTCATAATCGCGGAACATGTACCTTCTAAACATCTTTACCAAGTTCTTCCCCAAGGCAAAGGTCGTTCCTGATGACGAGCTTTCAGTCAAGGAAGTGTTAGAGGACCACAAAAACGCCCCTACGGCAAAAGAAAAAATTGCGGGCCCCACCTACTTGCCTTGAGGGACTCCACAAAGCAATTTTCGAAGATTCGGAAATGGTTACGTCCACGCCCCATTTAGGATCCCCTGGGGCGAGGCTAAATCTGGGTAACCCACCCCATCCCATCCCAAAACTATCAAAACAGGTAAGGAAGACCCCAAGACTCTTTCAAATGGAGGAAGCGGCTGGGAACAAAGGGAAGCATAGAAGCGTCGAGTGGAATTATGCCGCCGTTGGATTAAAAACGAACGACGCCATCAACGGTACACTGAGCCACACTAACATTTTAACTAAAAGGCGAAAAGCAACGAGGGCAGTTCGCCATACCGTATAGTGGCGAAGACGTGGAATGGAGCCTCCAGCCGAGAAACTATCCTAGGTACACGGGAAAGCGCGTGCGCAACAACTCTTGGTCCTACATAACCTCGACGATTAAGACAATCTTTCTAGGGGTTGTTGGGGCTGAGAGGACACGTAATTATCCAGATGGAAACTACACTACAACCACGCTATATCAGAAACCCTTTTGCAGTTTGCATACTACACACAAACACGGACTCACGAAGGATTCCTTTGCTGAGAAGAGGATCGAAAGGAATAAACAACTCCCGAAATCTAGTGCAGGTTAATCCCTTCCCCCCAAATGGGTTCAATTTAGCCGCACCGCCTTAAATGTTGATGACTGCAAACCTTCGACAAGTGACAATGCAAGAATCGAGGATTCCCCAAACGCTGGAGCATCAAGTAAATGGGGTTTTTATACCGCGCTGTTCAAGGCGCAGACCTTCACAGAGCGCATAACCGTCGGCAGACGTAGGGAAAAGAGCTGCATCTTCGAAGCATTCTTGAAGGCAGCGAGCGAGGAGCGGGACCGAATGATAGAGGCCGGGGGGGGGGGCACAATCTCGAAGCACAGACCGAGAAGGCGTGACGTACCTCCAGCCAAAGGCTCGCCTACCTCATCGCCGCAAACACCATCCCTCTACTCATCCTCCTTACCATTTTCCTGCCACCAGGCCATCACAACCCACCCTGGTTCTGCCACGTTCACACGGTCGGGAGCACTCTACTTCTCAGTGCCACATTTTTTTATCGTTGAGGAAGGGCTGATAGAGCCAATAAAACGTCTGAAGGATGAGCCCCACCCCTCTCTCTCCCTACCACCATCGAAAAGTCATGAAACCCAGTTATCATCACAGCTACCACAAAAGGTTCCCAGCTAACTCGCTCCCTTGTGCCGACACTTTCTTATGCATACGCACATAATCACACATACCATGACAGTAGGGGCACAATGAAGGCCACCTCACACACACCAAATAATAATCACTGGTCCTCCAGGCAAAAATATGCGTATGGATGGATGCATTTCCCAGCCCCTTAACGATCAAGGAAGACGATGTAGACAAGGGCGAGTTGATTCATTTCTTGAGCAAACCCCAAAGAGAAGCAAAACTTCAGTGTACGGTCGGTAAAAAAAAGCGAATAACGAGGAAACTAAAAAGGCCTAAGTATTGATGCCCCACCCCTACACAACTAGTATGGATGGGGCATGGAAGGGGCAGAAAAAAAAAACAAACAAACGGGTGTGAACTAGTTTGTATACACGAATCCGGACGTGCGAACTTTCGACATTGCGGGATAGCAATAATAAAGCTGGGCGTAAGATGATGAGCGACAGATCTGGGATCGATTCAACCCTACTCTCCTCAATCCATTTAAACCTGTTGCCCCTCCCCCTATCTTTATTAGATACCCCTCTCGCAAACAAGTGTCCCACCCTGACAACCACTAACCAAACTAATCGCATAACCCGAAGCGATCCCATCAACAGTCATCGACTTGCACCCCACTCCCAACTAAGCGCATATCCATCTCTTTATGACCCTTTACCCCCTCAATTCGCCCATACCCTAAACTACTCCCCCGCGGTCAAATTGAGGCGAGGACTACTGAACTATCGCACACGGGAGAAATCACACTAAAGCCTAAGATACAAACCGACATTTCCCCTCGTTTGGACAAGCAGGAATACCGTCGAGGAGGGAGCTACAGAAGGAGAATCAGAGGGTGAACCCAACAAAGGAAGGCGGAAGTATAGAGGAAGAGAAGAATAAAAGGGAAGCTTCGAGGACGAGGGGAAAGTTATAAAAAGAAAGGGGCATCTGCGAGGGAAATAGTGGCAAAACAGATGACGATGGAAATAAAAAGGGGCGCATAAGGAAGACGGATAATGGAAAAGGGTGGAATATACACAGAATCTAGAAAATTTTGGAGGGGCAGAGATGCGAGGGGCGTTGAGCGGGGCCTTATCAATAGCATCCGAAATATGGGTCTGTGGAGGGGGAAAATACGGCACGTGTCATGCGCGCCCTCCCTATAAACATCAAGGGTTTTTTGCTTAATCCATACAAGAGGGGGGGGGGGGGCAACATCGACTTCGTATTCTCGAATCCCTCTTAGTACGAACTTAGGATAGATAAACACGTTCGCGGCCCCGGAACTTGGCATTGATAACAGTTGCGATAAGAGTATCTTAATTCGCCTTCGTCGAGATGCAGGAGAGTTGAGCTCTCGCGTGGGTACCCCCAAGTAGTTTCCTCTTTTAGATACGCGAGCTGGGCACTTTTTAAGCACAAATGAATTCCCCAAATTAATTCGAGTATCCACAGAATAGCCGAAGAGAACTATGCGTGCCCCCTCCCCGCAGTTTTTCTGTCATACGGGGGTCACCAAGTACGACAAAGACCACTCCTTCCAAGTCCACTTTTTCTCGCATCGGGAGATGTGAAAGAAGAGGGGGGTAAAAAACTAGGGGAAAAAATGGAATACCCCCCCCCCCCCTAATGATGGAACGTGAAGCCAGGAAAGAATAAATCCAATGAATTCGTTTTCCTTTGGAAGAGGGCGCAGGCGTGTAACGGTCGGTTCCATTACTGCTCCTATACAGGGTGTTTTTCGGGTGTAAACCTGGACATGCGTCAATGAAACGCGGGAATTCAAAACGGAATTGAGAAGACGGCGAGGAGATAGAATGAAGGTCTTCGCGCTCGCAGAATTCCCCGATACAAAAGATCATTTATATTAATCATAGGAATATTACACGAGGGGGTTGCCAACACGTCTTCCAATTTTACGCATCCCTCTGGTTACATTTAGCTTTCAACGACGCACAGTTGGCCTCACGGTCTTGACATTCATGCAGGTCAACACTAAGTCGGAACTGTGTCCGTCTAATAGGAAAGATCCCAATCGTCCCGCGATAGGTATTCCCCACCAGAGTAAGTAACAACGCCTTCCGTCACTTGGCCAGGATGCACACGAAAACGGGTGATGAAATCTACATCAAGATTAGCAAATTGCTTGCGAACCCGAGGCAACAAGGATGCAAAAGGTTGGTTGAAAAGGCTTAACAATTAAACCATGTCTAAGCAACAAAATGATTGCACAGTTGAATAAGGAAAATGACCCAAATGGCCGGCCGGGTTAGGAAAGTGGAGTATCTGATGCTTCTAGTTCGTGTGGATTGCTCGAGGGTCAAGACTGCCGTTTCCCTACCGGCTCCCAGGCTGAGCTAGACACCCCACAAAATCGGGGCTATACGAAATTTTATTACCATTCAGCTTTATTTAACAAGGTTTCGACCTTCTATTATTGCAATCTTCATTCTCTTCGGGTGAATAGCTAAACTAAAAATATAGTAATTTGATGGGGCAAGGATAGAGGGTGACTGTTCGCAATCGAAAGCTTTAAGATTTTGTACGGTATCTCTTGCGATAGGAAGTCTCGCAAGTGCCGCATCTATTCTGCCCAACTGAGGACTTTAAACTTCTTGGATGATATTGCGATTTCGGGTAAGAAGGCTCGTTTTTTTTTTTAAGGAGTCTATCTGGCGACTGCCTACTAGGGCAAAAGTCGCCGTAATCACACTACACCCTAATATTAGGGTAGATAAAAAAAAAAATAACCAAGACAAGAACAAAATGAATTGCCATTCATATCCCCCCAAACGCAGAAGCCTATCTTGCGTGGATAAGGCCCCTCGTTTCGGATAGGGTATTGCACCCCATCTCCCCTCATCCCACCCGAGAAATAATCTATTGTCTAGGTTTAATATTTTCTATCCATAAAATAATACAGGGTGATCCCACCAAAACGGGTACCAAATTTCAATAGGCTTCATTTAATTCGATAAATAAATGAATCTTATTGAAATTTGTGGTAGGTTTTTTTTTTGGGGGGGGGCACTGTAATTAACGCCGAAATAATCCTAAAAGATCCCCCCCTTACCAGAACCTGCCACAATAGATAAAATGTGGACACCATTCCCCATTATTACATAAGGCGCCCAGCAATCGACAGCCAAACAGACGCAACAGACAGACAGACAGACAGACACACACACACACACACACACACGAGGGAGTGCAAAAATGCGCAATCCCACGTGTGTACGTTTGTGCATTGCGGCCTTCGGTTCAGCTGCGTGGCACCCTTTCAGTATGGGAAGGGGTTGCAAGGTCAGGAGGCACCCATTCGGGTCCATCAAATTACACAAAGATATTGGCACCGAGAAGACAAGGTCGGTCAAAGACCTGGGGAGTCAACGGCAAAAAGTCTATGTGGCCCACGAAGGCCCACATGCATACACATGTAGGCGCGTGCGCGCGCAGCAGCAACTGCAGAAAAGGATAGTCATTTTGACTTAGTTTGGCGTCCTTAAACCGTCGTGCAATTTGCAATCTATTTGAATACTATGGGGACCGCCACAGCTGGTTGCGCGAGCGTCGGTGTGCATACTAAACAAACCGGGGCGTTCGAAAACTAAATTAACCCCCCCAAATAACCTAACTAGGTAAATAATCCAACGAGCCAAATATAACCCTTAAATAACCCACGACCCATATGAAACCCTTAAATAATCCAACGACCCAAATGAAGCCCTTAAATAATCCGACCCCAATAAACCATAAATAATCCAACGACCCATACAAAGGCTTTAAATAATCCAACGACCCATACAAAGGCTTTAAATAATTCAACGACCCAAATAAAACCCTTAACCGATCCAACGAGCCTAAATAAACTTCTACAACAATCCAATGACCCCACAAAACCCCTAGAATAATCCAACCACACATTCCATCTATAGTGTGTGGGGGATGAGGGCAGTCAAAAAAGAAAATTCCCCTCTCACACACGAACAGGAAAACTGTACAAGAGGGGACTGACAAAGGATGCTAACTGCATTACTACAGCGATCTCGGACAAGGAAGAGAAGCCATGAGTGAGACGAAGGCCACCCCAGTCAGTCAGGTTAAAGGGTACGCCACCCTTTCGACCGACGAAAACACACCGAAACGGGGGCGCACTCCCACCCTCACACAAACAAGAGCTCGCGCAGACTCTTGACGCGTACAATATCATGAGCGATAAGCCAAGAGAGGACGGGGAGTGGGTGGGGACTAAATTTAGACATTGGAGCCCCCTCGGGTGCCCTAGATTTAATTATTATTTACAATAAGAGAAAAACAACGAGAAAAATCCCGTCAGTGAAGATGGGGGCGTTAGGAATACAGAGGAGAGGAAACCTTACTAAGAGGTCTTTGGGGACTGGAAGGCGCGTAATCAAATGCCAGCTGCAGCATGCTCGCCCTACGCCTATTTGAGTTAAGGGTTCTCCAAGGTTTAAGGTCCCATCGTATCATTCTCATCCTCGATATCTCCTATTCGCCCTTAGTTCTTTAATAAAAAAAGAAAAAACCACCATCTCACCAAACACGGACGGACAGGACGAACATGGTGTACGTCGGCCGTACGAGGAAATTACACGCAGAAACCTGCGTCAGATGGCAACGAATAAGAGGAAGACTAAAAGACGCCAGCGAAAGGGTTTTTCCCCCCCTCAAAAAATGTAAGGGGAGGGCAAATTGAACATCTGTACCAGTTATGGGAGAAGTGAAGTTTATTCCATAGTTCAGTGGTGAAGTTAGGGATAGCGATGAAAACTGAATGAGGAGCCATAGCACACAATTTGCTCCACGCAAAATGCCGACACCCTCATACACGGTGGTACCATGTACAACACAACTTTGCTCTTCCTCCTCGCCAATCCACCGTCGGGCCAATCCATACTAACACGAATCAGACGCGCTACCACATTCAAAGCCCCCCCCCCTCCTCTCTTCTCGACATTCAGCGCTTTCATACACTACGATGTACATCTGAATGTGCGTTCTTGCTTGGCAGTCCGGAAACTTTTTTTTTTTTTTTTTAAGAGCTCATCTGGCGACTGCCTACATGGGCATTAGTCGCCGTATTAAAACTGGCCTAGTTCTAGGCTACTTTAAAATAAATTTAAAGAAACGCAAAAAACGCCCTAAATGGGCGAAAGGAAGCAAGCTCCTGCGTCGGGGGAGGTCCCCCCGGCGCAGGAGCGTGCAACCTAAAGGAAAACAAAAAAAATGCAAAAAAAAAACAAAAAAAAACAAAAAACCCTGCTTAAATAATAGGGAGAAGGCCGGCCTCCCCCCCTAAAAGTCAACAAGTCCACCAGTCGATGTGCACGCACTCATCCTGAGTACAAGGGATAGGCGGTAGCGACCCCGCCCATTCCGGTACCGGGACAGGTGGCGTGCGCGAAGATCACCCAGACTGGGACATTCGACAAGAATGTGTCGAACAGTCTGGGGGACGACGCAGTCGTTGCAATAGGGCGCAGGCGAGCGCCAGTCCGGAAACAAGTAACAACAAAGATGTGTGGTTTGTCTTGGTCATTCAGCACCCTCTTTCTTCATTCCTTCACCACTAAACGTGTGAAACCCCCCCTGCGACCTATCATAAGTCAAACTCCAAGTGTGACTTACCGTTTGGCGAAGTTTCTCAATTCCATCATCACCCCCTACACCCAATCAGACTACACGCTCCCCTCCTCCTCGACTCTCCTGGATCTCCTCCAAACTTCTCAACCAGCAGCCGTACTAGCTTTAATGGAGGTTGAATCCCTTTTCACAAATGTTCCCGTAGAAGAAACCATCGAATTAATAACCAAGGCCATCTACCATAACGAAGGTAACACTTCTTACCATCCGCGAGGATATACTGCGTCAGCTCCTTCAGGCATGCACAAAAGAAGCTCCATTCTACGGTCTCGATGGGAAAATGTATGTGCAAATCGATGGCGGCGATGGGGTCATCTCTTGGTGTCCTCTTTGCCAATTTCTACATGGGCTCACTTGAGAACAGGATTTTCAAAAACAATATAACACCCAAATTTCCCATCTACGCGCGATATATCTACGATATTTTCATGAACACAGATAACTTCGACCAAGTGAACGACCTCGTAGAAACATTTAAGAACGAATCGTGCCTAAACTTCACCCACGAAATTGGAGATGAAAGATCACTTCCCATCCTGTATATCCGCATAAGTGCCAAAACTAAATTTGTGACAGAGGTATACGTCAAAGTTACGAATTTGGGGTTCTGCTTAAACGGCTTTTCCGAGTGTCCGGAAAGGTATAAGAGATCAGTCATTAACGCCTTAGTCAACAGGGCTATCTCCCATTCATCCTCGTGGGCGGCCGTTGACCTCGAACTAAAGAGGGTATCCCGAGTCCTCATCAACAATGGCTATCTACAACGATCCATTGACGAACTTATAGAAGAAAAAATGGATTTGGCCACCAGTACCAACGTCCAGTCTACCCCAAAGAAAAGCAATGTCGACCTTTATTACAAGGGTCACATGAACACCGGCTACTGTGAAGACGAAAAGGCTCTAAAAACCATCCTACATCGGAACGTGACACCAATCGAAACGAATACAAATATTAACCTAATTATATTCTACAAAACCAAAAAAACGAGCAGCTGCATAATGAAGAGTAGCTGCCTCCCGCCTATAGGTGAGCTCCAGAAGAACAACGTCGTGTGAATTTTGGTGCAAAGTCGGTGACTGCGAACGCCGCAACTCCAAGTACATTGGCGTAACATCCACAACCCTCTAAAGGCGGTTGACAGCTCACCTTCAAGACAGAGCGATAAAAAGGCACGTTCACTCCCATGGAAGTCTTGAAACGCGAGGAGCTAACTAAAAACACCTTGATCATCATTAGGTTGAAAGATCAACGAAGGTTAATAATGGACGAAGCTGTAATTATACAAGCAAGGAAACTGGCAAGCGACGTGCAGCTCCAGCCAGAGACCGTACTCCCAACATCTCGACGTCCCCGAGTTGAGCGCCATTAGAAGAAGCACGCACCGACACTTAATTCCGTTTGTAGCGCATAGTTTTCCCGTTCCCCGTCTTCCATTTATCCTTGCCCGCCCCTTTATCTAAAATTTAGATAAAAAATCTCCCCCTCCCAGTTATATATGGTTTTGTAACGCATAGTTTTCCCTTCTAAAAAAATAATAAAAAAATTCATGTGCCGTTCCCCGACTTACCTTTGCCATTACCTCCTTTACCTAAAATCTAGATATAGAATGGTATACTCAATCTTTGAAAATATTGGGATAGTAGTCGATAAAAGTGGGTGAAAATTTTAAAGTGGGGAGGGGGTATTTTGCCCTAGTAGGAGGGCATCGCAATCTTTTTATTTTTGAAATTTCCTTTTTGTCTTATTCGTTGAATGTAGTGTTTTCTATGTTTTGTATATTTTAGTGTAGCTAGCGTGTTCCTTATTGTCGGTGTTTCCATTGTTGTTTTACTTATTGTTGAGTTAAATTCTTGAGCATTCAAGCCTTTGATAGCTTTTGGTTCAGCAATTCACCTGTGTTGTTCTGATTTGTTTTATGGTTACTGTTTTTCGTTTCGTTTGAACTGATTTTATGGGTACCTGTTAGGTGTATATTGATGTAATGTTTTCTTGTGTACAGAGTTTAGTGCTTGGGAACTGTTTACGACGTGTGACTTTCTGTCGCAGTCGTGCATGAATGTTCAGTCTGCCACCTGTTCCCTGCAATTCCGGAATGACATCATTTGTAAGAGTTAACCAGATCCTTCTTCCCAATTTCTTGGTGATGTTAATAGGGTCGTTTTTTCCTTGTGTGGAGTTCCCTCTGTCGGCGTTGGTCCCGCCTTCTGACTTTATTAATCAGTAGGGATGCAGAGTTCTGTACTCGCTGTATTTTTCTCATTGAGGTCTTGTTTGCCGCTTGAGTCATTACTGCGGGATAGATGAGCTTAGCCCGGACGTACATCAGGTATATCTTCCTAATGTTGGCCGAGCTAATATCTCTAAACCTGTATAGCTTGGAGATTTCTCTTTTTGCCAAGTTCCGCCTCTCCGTGTAGTGTCTCCAGTACCCGTGACCGGACATCTTTAGACCGAGGACAGTGCCTTCGGCGGAGTAGCTGTATCTCCTCCCATCGATGATGATTGGCTACGTCAACGTGCGACTCAGTAAGACGATTTTGAACTTGTCCCTATTAGTTCTAATCTTCCAGCGTCTCTCGTACTGGTTGATGTTGTAGATTTCGGCTATGGTACGCGCTGCCTGATCCCTCGCTTTCTTCACCGGTCACGGGACAATCTGGGTGACGTCATTTTCGAATTGCAGATACATCGTGTGCCTGTGCACCGGTGTTGGGAGGTCGATGGTAAAGACCAAGTAAAGCAGTGGGCTCAGGGAACTTCCCTGTGGAACACCTGCCTTCAGTTCGAATTCGGATCCTCTGTGTCCTTCGATCATGAGACGTGCCGTTTGTCCATGACAAAGTCACAATGGATCCTTTCCAGGATTGGGTCCAGCTGGAGGTTCATGATCTTGTATTTAAGTCCTTCCAGCCAGACTTTATCGAAGGCCTTTTGCACGTCCCTCAACACAATGTCTACATAGTACATATTCGCTCGGCAATAGATTTGTTTGTCAGGAGCGCTAGGGCTGTATCGGTGCCCCTCTTTTGGCGGAACCCATGTTATTGGGGGTTATGCGCTTCTAACTCGCTCAGTTGAGTTTGTAGCCTATTTGCTAGGATCTTTTCAAAGATCTTGCCGAGCAATTCCAGAAGAGAGATCGGGCGATAGTTTGCCACCTGGTCTGGGGGCTTTTTTTCCTTTCGGGATGAAGATGATTTTAGTCATCTTGTACCCGTCCGGAAAGTAGCCTGTATTCAGGGCAACATTCATGGTATTAACCAGTCCCTGAATGATCTGCCTCGGGGCATTCACGAGGTTGATTTTTCGTGATTCCAGACCAGCCTGGTGCCCTTTGCTTGATAGACCTTATGGTGTTCATGGTCTCTTCGAAGGTTATTGGGCATCCGTGGCCAACCATCTCTTTCTTGAGATACTTGCGGGTCGGGGTGGGTTCTATGTATCACTGTGCCGAGGTCCTCTAGAAGTTGGTCTTCGAATTCCTGATCAAAGTCTTTCTCATCAGGGGTTATAGCGAAAATCTTTTTCCAGTGCGTCCTGAATCTTTTTTTCGAGAGACTCTGGATCCTCAATGATTTCCTCTCTATCTTTTATTATCGTTCTGGCTTTGGTGGGCAGTCCCCTAAGTCTTCGGATTGTATTCCAAAAACTTACTGGACTGACCTTCCCGTCCAGCCTACCTATGATGTCATTCCAGATTTCCTTCCGTTTCTCTGCGATTGTGTTTGTTTTAGTTCCTCGCTTAGTTGTCTCATTTTGGCTGTCCTTTCCCGATTTGGGCCTGTCCTGCCTATTTCTTCGAGGATTTCCCTATGTTCCCGAGCGTTATCCCTCATCTCGTTCGTCCACCTAGGTTGTGGGAGCATTTTATAGGAGATCCTGGGGACGCATCTCTCGTCGGCTTGGACGAGGAGATTAGTGATGGTGTTTATCTCCTCGTACACCTCTTCGAGATTGGCGTCTTCCAGGTCAGCTGGTTGGTATTCGCTGAGTATCTCTCTATATAGCTCCCAGTTAGCTTTCGCATAACTTCCTAAGTGGGATGAGCATGAGAATCGGTGCTAGCGAGATTGTTGTTAGGATCAGGATATGGTCGTCGGTACTACAGGTCCGGGCTCGTTGCTGATGTTAAAGGGGAAGTTGCGGCTTTATATTGCGTTAGGTAAGTCGGGAAATCCAGTCCTACTCTCTGGAGTCTCTCTCTTTTGATGAGTAGTTCCAGGTTCCCTTCCCTCTGGTTGGTGCGACCGTAACCAGAAGCTGTGCAACAGGCGTTTAGCTCTCCGCCTAGCAAGGCCATTTTTCCTCGCCCAAAGAATAAATTGGGAATAAGCAGGTATGCTCGGCGGGGCGGCTGATAGGCCCGCTGCCACAGTTAGGCCTCCTACCAGGGTTTGGATTTCGACAGCCACGAATGATTTTTTTTTTTAAGAGCCCATGTGGCGACTGCCCAATTGGGCATAAGTTGCCGGAATCACGACAGCCTAGCAGTAGGCTACTTTAAAATAAGAATAATGATAAAAATGGGAAAAACTTAATTAGGAAGTAATCTCCGGCGTCCGGGGGAGGTCCCCCTTACCCCGGCGCAGGAGCGTGCAACCAACAAAGAAAACTAACAACAAAAAAACCTACTTAAATAAAGGGGAGAAGCCCGGCCTCCCCCCAAAAGTCCACAAGTCAATGTGCACGAACTCGTCCCGAGTACAAGGGACAGGCGGTAGCGACCCCGCCCATCCCGGTACCGGACAGGTATCGTGCGCGAAGATCACCCAGACTGGGACATTCGACAAGAATGTGCCGAGCAGTCTGGGGGACGACGCAGTCGTCACAATAGGGCGCTGGCGAGCGCTCCATCAAATAGCGATGCGTCACACGAGTGTGCCCGATTCGGAGACGACAGAAAGCTACCTGAAGCCGTCGCTGCATTGGGGAAAAGGTCCATGGGAACAGTTGCGGCGCTATGGCACGAAACTTCGACCGTCTCCCATCTTCTTTTCCAAGCAGTCCGAAGAGCTGCCCGTATTCCTGCCATGTATTCGGTGTGAGGAAGAGCGGCAGCCACGAATGATTCTTCTAAGTCTGGAAGTGTTTTGTATGTAATGTTTTTTCGGATCGCGATGGCTGCGCCATCGTATCTTTCTTGTGTACGTTTTTTTTTGTAATAACAGTATAATTTGGTATTTTGATTGAAGTTGTTTCAGTGTTTATACCGTGTTCGGGATCCACCATACGGAATATGTTTCCGTATAGGATGGATTTCCCTTCCCATCCGTTGGTGTTTAGTGAGTATTTTTAGCTTGTTGTTAGTGTTTTCCATGTTTTGTGTTCTTGTGTCTTATGTGAGTGTTCTCCTTTACTTTTTGTCTCTTCTCTTTTTTCCAAATTCTGTTTCACTTATGGTGAGGCAGGAATCTTTATGTAATTTGATTTCTGCCGCCATGAGCGCCTCATCTACTGTTTCCAACTGCGCGTCATAGGTCCATTTTAATTGCCCTGTTCTTACCCCTTCAACTATCACCCTAATGGTGGGGTTGGCTGGAAATGGGGTCTGTTTGGTCTTGTAGAAGCGCATATTAAGCTCTTCTCCATCTAATTTATTGGGTTGTTGGGGAGCCATTTCCCTGCTAGTGCTTCTCGCTCTCTTGTTTTGTTTTGGGGGTTGGACCTGCACTTCGTCTTCAGAGGAAGATGTGGAGCTTGTGATGTTACTTTCTGGTTGTTTGATTTTTCGTGCTGCTTTTTTCGCCTGCTTCTCTTTTTCTTTGGGCCTCTTCTCTTGGTTCTGTGAGTGGCTTGAGGTCTCTCTTTGATCTTAGTTACTCCTATTCTAGCTTCTGTTGGTGGGAAGGGTGTTGCTGGGGCTTCTTCCTCGGGTTCATATTGTAATTGCAGGACGTCCCCCGATGGAGGGTCGTCTCGGAACCACATATCTCCTCTAGACCATTTTTCTTGAGCATGGTATTCAGCTCTGTTACGAAGCATTCCGGGTTTGTGAGGTTTCTCACGTGTGCATACATAATGCACGCGAGGATTTTGGTCGAAATTTTGTTCCCAACTTTAAGATATGTCTTTGTAGGGGGGGGGAGGGGCATTTTCGACTGTCCTTGCGGGGAAGGCTTTAGCTGCTTGAGCTTAGGTGGCGTTTGCTCTCCTTATTCCCTCCGCCCTTTTCTCTTGAGTTTTTCTTTTTACCACCTTTTTGGGGCATGACAGTGATAGCGCCGTGTTTTAGACCACAGTTCGGGCATCTTTCTTCGACTGCCGGGCATTCCCGCCAGCCATGTCCTTTGCCACTGCATCTAGAGCAGGTTATCTCCTGCTCCTTGCAGTCTTTTGTAGCGTGCATCTCTAATTTAAAACATCGGAAGCAGATTTGAACTGGGGTCTATTCTCTCTCTCTCCCTATCTGTTCTCCGTTTATCTTGGCGTTAAAGAGGAGTAGTCCACTCTCCTTCGCCTTAGTTGCTATAATGGTATCACCGAAGATCTTAAATACATGGCTGTAGTCAGTGTTATCTCTTCGATTTTTTAACTTTACCACTTCGGCAATGCTCACCCACTGCGGGTTTCTTTGTATCTCCTCTTTGATTTCCTCCTTGGAGTGTTGGCCGATCCAGGGATCCAGCTTTCGGCAGATCACACTTTTGTGCGCCTGGATCTGGGAAGGGGTACTAGGTTGCAGGTTTATTTCCCTTAGGATTTCTATAGTTGCTGCTTTTGTAAATGTCTCTACGTCATTTTCTTTCTCGCATATAGCGACATAGCCTGTCGGTGCATCTAGCAGGCGAAGTACAGCTACGTTTAGGCTTCCGAATAAGGTTTTGTAGACCGTCCCCTTATCCGGTTTCTCCAAGCCACTCACGGTTCTTAGCGGTACTCTTGGAGCATTTGAGTCCGCCATTTCTGCGTGCAACCCCTTGAGGAACGGGAGCACTTACTCTATTACCTTTTTATCTTATTTGTTCTGAGTCTTTACCTACCAGAGTGTTCTCCAGTGTTTTTTTCATTGTTACGTTTTTGTTAAATACTATTTGCCTTGGGGAGAAGAGAGCCCCCCCTCGTATGCCCACTGCCTCGACGGAAAAGGGAATTGCCTTTTAGGATGAATGATAAGATGGACGAGATGAATCCAGGTGGGATCCTCTCAGTGGTGTGATTGTATGGCGAACTTATTGACAACACCCCCACCCCCCCGAGGGTGTTTTAATTGCGACCGCTTCCCAACATACCATAGAGACGGTTGTATGTCCCTATATGGTCCTGGAAGGGGCCCCCGCTGTAATGAGCAGTGGAGGTTGCAGTACGTCCCTTGTTCGGAATTATTTCTGACATTGTTCTCGGCTGTGGACTAATCCTCAAACCAGTTTCCACCAATGCCCCCAATTATGCTGTGGCAACAGCTCGGCATAGTTGGGACGAAAAGTGATTGGCAATTCCTCTTCACATCTGGCAGCGGGTCACTTATGGGGGCAGGGCTGGGGACTTAAGCAGTCATCTGTCTAAGTGGAGCCTCTAGAAAAGAAAGATGAAAATTAGTGATGATGGGTGAATAGTGATGAATTAACTCTTTCGTGACAAGTGATTTTTCGGAGGAGTCTTTTTGGAAATTTTCCCTCCCCCTTATATACGTTTTTGTAACATAGTTTTCCCTTTAAAATTTTCCTGTGCCATGATTGGCCAATTTTGTACGCTTATCGATAGAGAAAAATTAATATATACTGTACCATAGTGTCAAAATTATAAGAGTTACTACCATATTTCCCTGAAGATGACCCACTGTGGTCGAAAGACGTCTAGGAATAAAATATGTCCTTTGTGGCTATTTTCTCTCTCCTCGAAGATCCTGTTAGAGAGACTTGTAAGGCAAATCAAGAAATTGCAAGTCAAAATCAATAACGCTGCCGCAGCTGATGACTTTAATAATGTATGCATACAACATGGACTCCTACCTCTATATATATATATATATATATATATATATATATATATATATATATATGGGTCTACGTGGTGTGCGATTACCCCCCCCCCCGCCTCCTCTTCTGTTCCTTTAAAAGTTTGTAAAAAAAAAAAGAAGCGAGAAGAGAGGATTAGAATCAGCAACAGCGCCTCCACGTTCCTCACACACACACACACATTAAGAATGTCAACCAACCACCAACCGCACACAGCTTCTGTAACATGATCGTCCGAGTGTGTGTGTGCATGACATCTGACCATGATAATGAACTGCCCGGCCAAATAGGTGAAGTTAGGGAGATGAAAAAAAAAAGATTGTTGGTACTAAAGTGTCGATCGCTGTATTCCTATTCCCATAAGAATGCCAAGTCGCCTACTTAGCCCTCTCCCCACCACATCCACCCTAATCCAATGGTTCTCAAATGGTCATACACCCCATCATGGGAAGGAAGGGGGAAAAACTATTTACTGAACACACACTACTCCTTAACCTACGGGTGGTTCCTATCGGGCTTCTTTACCCCAAATAATTTACGAGCGGTCGCTATAGGGAGATTCCCCCCCGGCCCCATAATAAAAACTAAAAACCAGGTCTTTTAATCCTCCCCTAATATGGTATCGACGAGGGAAAGAGGTATGATCTCTCGGCACCACCACTACTAGATACACAAAATTACACGCAAAAAAAACGCGCTCTTTTGGCGCACAAATGGCTGCCAACCCCATTCACAACAACACACCATTCCTGCTAACCTCATAGGCAACACACAGGAATTGCATACATGACTACACGTGTACATACGATCAGCATTGGATATGGAGAAATGGCAAATAGATGCAGGGCAGAAATACAAAGTGATTTTATTCAAAATTACGTTTTGAAAACACGTTGCCACAGGAAGAACTTGGTATTACACAACTCTCAGCCCCCCCCCCCCCCCGTCGATAAGATATATTTGTGGGGAAGGAAATTTGTGAAATTGAACGGAGGTAGACTCGCTTCAGAAAGAAAATGAACAAGGGTTAAGTGGCGATGTAGTGAAAATGAGACTAATACACAGTCCAAGGAGCCAACAAAGGAAACTACTAGGCGCTTAAAAGAGGCACACGACTCTAGGCTACCCCGTTCATCCAAGGGGAATCGGCATGCGATTAAAAAAGGCTAAAAAAAAAAACGAGCAAACAAAGAACGATCATAAGGCGATGACTACAAAACGCCCCCTGTCCCCCATTAAAAGACCGCTGCTGAAGGGGTGTAGCTTACAATCTCCTTACACCCTATCCCAATCCAAAAACTCCAAGAAGTATATACTTTTTATGCCAATAAAGAAATTAACGGGTTAATAATTAACCAAACCTTAACACATCGTAATTCATTCGCAACAGCACGCCCTGTAGGGGGACGGGAGAGAGGCAATGGGAAGATTACCCTCGCCCCCCCATCCCCAGGAGGCATCCAGATACATTTGGAAGAATTACAAGAATAAAGACAAAACCGGCCTCACGTGGCAGTATATGAACGTGGCGATTCACCCGTGTATACGCGTCTGACTAAATATGTATACGTGTAGGCGGGTGCGCCTGTTCTTTGCCGTTCACACTTCAGTGTACAGGTTAAGATTCGCGCGGAATCAAACCACAAAGGGGAAAACCACGAGATTGTTGGACTCCACTCATCATTGACAAAGGGACAATCACCTTCTCTTCCATCCAAAGGCCAACACCCCCCTCCGAGGAGATTCGAGGCCCGGAGAGGGGTAGCTTGAAAAAACGCCAGACAACCCACCCACAAATATTCGCCAAGAAGTCACAAACATGCAACTGGAATCGCGCATACGCCACACCGAAATCTGTTTGGTCGCTTCCACACAAATGGGTGCCCGAGGATTTTCTCAGGGCGGGTGGTGATGAAGTGACGATTTAAAAAACATTAATTCTGGAGAAGAATTGAGGACCTTTTAAAAGGAAATTGGTGAACAAAGACCATCTCGGCAAGACGTTTTTGCTAATTATTAGTAAAGTGGCGAGATTGAGATTTAAAATGTAAAAAAAAAAAAAAACGTTTGAACCAGGGGGGATGAGGGGGACTCGAGCACCATTAGGCAACAAAGGCAATATACCAATGAATGGGGGGACAAAACACAAAAAACTTGTATCAGGGAGTAGATAATAAACCTCACTAGGGGCAAAAGCAATCCAAAACTACCAACTTCAATACCCTAGCGTGGAGTGCGGACATCCGATATCCATCTCCCCTCGCCGGGGGTATACTCTCCCTGTACCCGGGAAACTCTAGGGAAAACGTCAGGGGGTCGATAAATACAAAGAGGGTAGTCGCCCCCTTCGAGAAGGGAAGAGGGGAAATAAAGATCGAAAACGAAATGAGGGGAAGAGACCCAATAACACACTGAGGGTTACATACGAAGCAACGATAGCGTCTATCATGAGCGCGCACATGTATGCATTCATTAAATTCCCCTCTCCCAAATACGCACATATGCTTTCAAAAACACACGAGCGAACATAAAGTGACGCACAGGGGCAGCAAACTGCACAAGCGGATATCTAAGCAAAGGTACAAAGACGCGCAGACACGAACCGAAACGAGGGGAGCAGACAGGGCCAGAAGGGACAAAAAGGGGACACGAATCAGATTACGGGGTACATAGGGAAAAATCTGGTGAGGGGAAGGAATGGCGCATTCACTTCTAAGGGAACAGCGTTACTTTCTTTTTCGTGTGCGCACAAGCGAATACAGGGAAAGGGTAAAGAAATTATCGGGTAATGAAAGGTTTTAGGTCACGGTAGACGGTCCTTGTACAAACTTATAGATGGCGTCGCCGTCTGAAACATGCGGATTTATACATCCCTTCATATTAATAGGCAGAGCCAGACAAAAGCGGAGATTAAGTTGGAATAATTTGTTTGCCGTTTTACCAAAGATCTGAACATGAATGGGGATTCCAGCCGAAGTTTTCCACTCATCTAGGCAGAGTCCTTTAAAAATCACAAGTCCATCAAGAGTCCTTCCTTACATAGCGGACCCTACCCTACGTACTCTCCCTCCCAAAACAACAAACAGAAAAATATAAATCGAGGGAATGGGGTGGGGGATAAGATCCCGAGAAAACGGGCGAGTACGAGAATACTCTGAGCCTACTTAAAGGGGAAAGTAACAATAGAGAAAGGCGGCAATTTTCTCCGTACATAAAACATGTACACAGTACCGAGTAGTACAAAGAAACGCCAGACGCTCCAAACGGAGGGAAAGGGGGAGGATCGTACTTTAAAAAACCGGAAGCGAAACCAGAACCCCCTTGCTATAAGGCTTTGAAAAGAGGTGAAGGCAAATGCGTGTAAAGGTACAAACTCTTAGCTAAGCACCAAAGTGGTTTAACTCTCCTCAAAATGGGATAAAACCGAGGATGTTGTATCGACTCGGGAGGTGTAACTACCTTGCAAATGTAGTCCTTTCATTAGCATTTTTGTAACCTTGCTAAATACTCGGGTAGGCGGTCGAACTAGGGATGCTGTCTATGGATAAAGGAATATAAACTCGAAAAGGACTTATGTGAGTAAAACGAAGCTAGGAAGACTACTCGATTTATTCATAAACAGGATGAGGTAACTTAGAGAGCACAGAACAGCACTCAAGATTTTAGGGCGTTTTAAGAGACTTACTTCGAGATCAAACGGGACCATAGACGCAATGCACCCTTTTAGAAGCACGGAGTGCGCGAATTTCGGTGTGCACCGGTATATCCACAGAGGCTGTATTTATGGACGCAAGCGTATATAAAAAAAAAACATGCATGCACTATTTAGACAGCCCGCTAGGGGGTGGATAGTGGGACAAGGGCAATACCCCCGCTACAACTGAAACCTGGAGGAATACCACGCCTTCCCTCTAATGCCGTAAAGGAAAATGATGGTCTTGCTGGACATCTTTTTCACTTCTTAAATTTCACACTTTTGCGCCCGTTTAAACCCAGTAAAGGTTGACAGAGGGCGTTAAACGTTCTTTAAAAAATTATTAAACCCCAAAAGCTGTACTATAACCAATTTTTAAAACCAATTTGCAATCAACATTTGATTAGAAGACTTACTTTGAAATGTCTGAAGACTACTAATTCTAGAAAATTTGGGGGACTTTCTATGCCTTAGTTGGATTTTTAGTAAAGATTATGCCACCAGGGGGCATAATCGCCGATGCCTTCGTGGGAAGGTGCGATGAATTTCACGCAAGTGGTCTGTAAAGTCCTTGATTATATGGAACGGTCGATGACCATTAACATTTTTTCATTTGAAATGAAGCGCTTACGGGGTGTTTAGGGGGATTATTATTTTAGGAGCCCATCTGGCGACTGCCTACTTGGGCATAAGTCGCCGTACTCACCAAAGCCCACGACTAGGCTATATTAAAAAAAAGCCAATAAGTAAAAAACAAATAACAAAAAGCTAACGAGTAAATAACAAAAACAAAAGGCTAACAAGAAGCAAGCGCCCTCCAGCATCGGGGGTAGGCCCACCTCCGTTTAAGGGTAGGGATTAAATTAGAAAGAGGGAATTTATTCGAGCTGGAGACTCATGATAGGGCAATGGGCCAATGTTTGAGAAAATTTAAAAAATAGAGATGTAGACTGGACTTTAGGAACTATTATTTCACTAATGGAGTCGTGGATTCTTGGAATACATTCATTACCTGGGATGTTTTAAGTAGCTCTAGTTTGGTATGATTCAAAGGAAAGCTAGAAAAGTATACGCGGAAGAGTATAAATAACCTAATTTTTCAAGTTTATATGTATATATTATGTATTATAACCAAGTTTTTATTAGTAGTTTAATGTCTAGGGCATGGGTGGAGAACTTTTACTGTGCTGAAGGCCGCATTCAAAATATTTGAATTAGATATACAGCAGTGCACATTTCGTATATAACTACCATGACTATCTATCAGTTTGCGAGTACTATTTATAAGAAAGCGATAAAAAGTTGATCTTGAAAATTTGAATTCATTTATAAAGCCGCAGGTTCCCTCCCTCGCACCCCTGATGGATCCAGTCTTTCATCAAAATCAATAACGAGCCAACTGGTTGACGGTTGATAACGCAATCCAATGGGATACTGGGATGACTTTGATGGGCACTAAGAACTTTTCTTTTCATTCATTATGTTAACTGAATTCAGATAAGAGATTTATTTGTCTAAGGAATTAATTTGCTACCGCCTCGCTCCCCGGCTATTTCCGATTTCTTGTTACTTACGTTGAAGGTTCATCTTTCACCATCCTCGTTCAGGGATGGACATCTAATTGTCTGGATTTGCGTAATCAACATAAATAATGGCCCGTTATCCCAAACAACCCGCAAATCATAGTTATGGGGCCGTATGCGAGGCTAGCATACTTATATGAAATGTTTATTTGAGACAATGAATATATTCTCCTCTCCTTAAAATCTGAATTTTTCTTTTAACACTGGGAAGAAGTACTTCCGAGTCCTATCAACAAATGGTCAACCATGAAAATATAACTTCATTATGCAAGTTACAAATGCGGCTGTGTTATTTTTTAACGCCCATCTGACGAGCGCCTCCAAGGACAAGTCGGTGCAATTAATTTGCAGCCCAATACTAGGCTAGATTAAAAATAAACCAATAAAAACAACCCAAAACGAACAAGTAAAAGCGGAGACAAGAAAAAAAAATGTAAGGAGCCAGCCTCCTCCAAAAAGTCCTAGTCCACAAGTGTGTGCACGAACTCGTCCCGAATACAAGGACAAGCGGTAGCGACCCCGAGGAAACGTCAACGAAAATCCCCCGAGGCTGAGACATTCAGCAAGAACGTGCGGAAGAGCCTAGGGGACAACGCTGTCGTTGTAGTAAGGTGCAGGGGAGCGCTCCATCAAATGGCGGTGCTTCCCCAGGTTTTATTATAAATTAGGGCGATAAAAAATTAACAATATTGAAACAGGCTAAGGATAAAAAAGCGAGCATATTGTAAAGGCCCCCCCCCCCAATGAAAATGGCCTAACCCACCCTATGTAAAGCATCCGGGGAAACGGGGCCCCAAAGAACGAACAAGAAAGCTCGCAATGTAAAGCATCAGGGAAAATGTAACCAAAAGAACGAGGACGCAACCAGTGCGGTCACGAAGCGAACATTGCTCTTTAATCCATCGTGTGCACATTAGAAAATCAGACAATCTCGTGCGTGCGCTTAGATGGGCGATTGCGTGCAATCCCCACGCAAGCGGAGGGGGGGGGGGTAAGGGGCGCATTTGGAAAGGGGAGAAACAACAAAACAGATGGAGACGGAAATTCTGTCCACCAGATCCCCCCCCCCCCTGTCCAAGAAAGACTTTTCGCCTGACTACTTCTCTCCCTGTCATTAGGGAGGCTTTCCACGCCGCCCGACACCTGTCCCGCCTCTTCTTCACATTCTCCACCATCACCCCCTCCCTTTCCTCCCACACAACCACACATAGACGCACCTGCTCCCCCCCTCTCTTTGTCTCTGTCTCCTCCCCCCCGCCTCCATCCTCCGGGCGAGGTGGAAGTCCGGTGTGGGAGAGGCAGGGTCACCCTAACCACACATTCGCCCACGTATCATACCGACCACTTCTTGCAGAAAAAGGCTACGATCCACGTAATTCGTAAAGATGCGAGGAGACGGGATACCTTTCCTCCTCCACACTCCCACACCCCTTTTGGTCATCTTTCCGCGCAGCAATGATGTAACCCCCCCCCCCCCCCACACACACACACACACACGTACACGACGTCTTTCCCCGCAGGAAATGAACCAGCAGCTAACCTTCTCTCCCCCTGGCAACGAGCAGCGCCGTCATCTTTGTCCTACAAGCACGCGGATACCCCCCCGCCCCCACGAAGAGAATGGGGGAGTTGGTAATACAGCGGGGTAGCAGCTAAGACGCAACCCTCTGTAAGAAGGAAGCGATAGAGCGGGATTGAACCCGAGCTGTCCCACCGAGAAAACTAAACCCCTCTTGGTTCGGATCTACCAACAAAGCCGTGCCTGTCTTTGTTAATGGGCGTAAGTATCCCTCGACCATCACCTTGCAAGACGGCCCATCACATATACAAGGGGAAGAGGGGGGTAAGGAGACCCCCCCCTACAAAAAAATCTCGAATCATGACTAGAAAAGGGCAACACTCCCCACCCCCCACGCCTGGCCAGACACGCAAAGGTCAAAAAAGGCCACATTTCAATGATCAACATCCCCACGACGGAGGGGGTGGGAGGATGGGGGATTATCCCAATTCTTCCCCGGTTCTCCAAGACGTTCTCTCCCACTTTCCTATTCATACACTCCCTCTTAAGTATGCGCCTAAGTATGGTCGTCATTAAGGGTGAGGGGGAGGGCATTTCCTCAACCACCATAAGTGGACCCTCTAAAATGTGGGAGGTCAGGAGGACGCACACGCGGGTTGTTCATCATCCCTACCCGATCACGTCACCATTTTGACTGACGTCATCATACCCTCCCCGTGCGTTCTTCACTCCACGCATCTTTCTGACATCAGCCAAGTTCAAGGAGAATAAACGCCATCTATACATACACGTACGTACATACACAGAAGAACCCTCGCCGTGGTAGAACCTGACACATAATACCCTTACCCTTTATTACCCAGTTTCCGAAAATATGGCCGAGCATACACAAATATTTAATCCATACATACTTGGATACAGCCACGCTTTTCTTGCTTGCACATCCATACGTATTAGATATAGAACCCAATTCCTCTAGATACATCCACGCCTAGGTATACGCATGCGCACATCATGAGTGCGTTGGCCAAATCAAGCCACAGATAGACTAGTCTAGCCACGACTCAATCTGCTCGTGGGCCCAAACTCTCCGCGCCGACGCGACCTTTTCACGTATTCGTGATCACCACGAATCAACATCAAGAATCCCACCCACGTAAACCCCATCTGTTAGCAAATAAGGGGGGGGGGGAAACGCATTCAAAATCGCGTACACACACACAAACATACGCAGGAGCCCCCTTCCACGACAAACTCGAGAAATGAAAAAGAAATCGCGAAAAACTGAATCTTCTCGGGGTCCAACGACCCCTCCCACGAGATTATGGTGTACAGGCGAGCAGGCAGCGAACCCATAATGAATACAAGCCTTCTTAAATACGCACTGGGGATGCTTTAAGCGAAAGGCCGCCACGCAAACCGATTTGAAATAGCGTCATTCATCTGCTTGTTCATGACATCACAGGGGAAGCGCCGAATAAGGAACGAGGGGGGGAGGGGCATGACTCCAAAATCAGCACAAGGGGAGGGGGAACAGGTGACAAATGCGGAGCACGCAGTCACACTCTTCCGCTTCCGGTTATAATTTTGCTACAGGTGTCATCACTCACTAAGTAGCACTTTCGTCGCTTGTAATAAATTAAAGTATTAATTTAATCATTAATGGATTAGTCTTGGCGGTTGCCAGCAGGGAAAATAAAAATGGGCACGCTAGGCAACATAGGGATGGCCCATTCCCTCGAGGCCAAGAAGCATGCACCCACTGACCCCAAAACCTAAAATATTATGGAGAAGCCTCTCCTCCAAAAGCTCGTTTAGTCCAGAATATTGAGTGTAGGATGCTGTCCTGAGTTCAAGGATAAGCGGAGATCTTTGGCGTGGCACTTTGTCGATTATTATTTTTTTTTTTTTAGGGGCTATCTGGCGACTGCCCTCTTGGGCATAAGTCTCCGCAATCAAACAGCCTAACAAAAAAACAAAACAAAACCTAGTTAAATAAAAAGGGATATGGCCGGTCTCCCCCCAAAAATCCACGAGTTAATGAGCACGCACTCGTCCCGAGTACAAGTGGGGTACTTTCTCTATGAGCTTCAAAGCGGACTCTCTGTTCCGATACCGGGACGAGCCGGGAGGAGTCATACCGCTATTCCCTAGGACTCTGGACGAGTTCAAGCACACTTCACATATCGTCACCACGTTCAAAACCAATTCAGAAACTTTCTACGTCCGTTAATTTTGGACCCCAATCAAGAACCCAATTTTTCAATTGGAAAAAAAAGGGGAACCCACGAAAACATTCATTTCTTAGGAAAGGGATGGACAATTAGAGAAATCGGGTAGATAAAAAGGCGCAAATTTAAGGATGTCGATGGAATCATTAAGAAATCAAAACCAACGAGGAAGACTACTAACCTAAGAAATGGGACTGAACGCCCGGTCATCTAGCTGAAGCCCACTTTCAAATCAGCAACTTACTCTATCTTCACCCAGTACTATGGCTTTCACCAGCTAGAGCGAGATGGTCCTAAACTACCAACAAATTAGCTCCACTTACCTAAAAAGAAAAAAATACCATTTTAAATGAATTTTTTTTAAAGAAAAACAAAACGACGCCAACAAAAGCAGGGTTGGCGCCACCACCCCAACACCTGGATTTTATTCTGAGTTTTCTTTTAAAACAAACGCTACAAGCATTAGAATAACGTAGAAAAAGAATAGCTCTCTCAATTTTTATAATAATAAATTAGTTTAATAATTATATTTTAGTAAGAACAGATAACTGATCGGGAATTGTGGTTACCCATGATAGCCATAGAAGGAGAGATGGATTATTATTAGTCAGTATCAGAAATAACTAATTTGATACATATTTGTTGAAATTAGAAACATAAATGTGCATTCTGAATAAAATAATAAGTAGCGTTAATCTCTTGAAAAATTTGTGTAATTTTGAAAACAAAAACTTTTTTTTCAAATTTCCCTTGAAAAAACAAAAAAATCTAATAAAATCCGGGTTTTTTTTATTTGCCTACCCTAACATAAAGCCCCCCCCCCCTACTCCTATCATTTTCATGAGGCCGAAGACTAGTTCAGAGAGAGGGTAGTTTGAGTACCAACTTTCCTCCACCACATTAGCACTAATAACACACACACACACAGACAGACAGACAGACAAAGACAGAGTGAGTGTGAGTGTGAGTGTGCGTGTGTGTGTAACAAGGAAAAGAGGTACCCTAGTAGACCTTACGATCCATTCAAAGAGGGTACCTTTGAGTGAACACTTGAGCAGGCGCAGTCCTCTAAAAGGTCAGATTGACGCTTTAGAAGAGCACTCGCACTACGCTTCAAGCCTCCAAGCGGCTATTTTACAAGAATTTGTCTAGTCTCGACTTGAACTGTTCAACAGAGTTGATGTTGACAACTTCAACTGGAAGTGCGTTTCAAGTGCCGCAGATGCTATATGTGAAAAAATTTCCACACAGATCACGCTGGTAACGCTTCAATTCAAGTTTGTAGCCGTAGTTTCTTGTTCTGCCGTGGCTAAGCTGGAAAATATCCCTGTACTCTACAATGTCTAAGCCTCGAAGTATTTTTAACACTTCGATAAGCTGACCACGCAGTCTCCGGGTCACCAGTGAGAACGAGTCTAATTCCCGTAATATATCTTCGTAACTCTTGTGTCTGATAGAGGGAATCAGTTTGGTTGCTCTGGCTTGCACACGTTCTAATCTTGCGATATCCTTTCGAAACGAGATCACTTAAGATCACTAGTGATAGTTACACCCAATTCCTTCTCAGTGTCGGTGGATTCAAGAGCAGTGCCCTTAAGGATATACTGAGATTGGTGGTTTCGGTGGCCGATATGCATCACTATGCATTTGTTCACGTTAAAAGGCATTTGCCACGTGTCGACGACTCCCCAACCTTCCGAAGATCATCTTGAAAGCGGGCAGTATTTCCTTCCTTTGCGACGTTCATACCAAGCTTGGTATCATCGGCAAATTAAGAAATCTTCGCAACAATATCACCGTCAATGTCCTAGGACAGAACCTTGAGGAATACCGCTAGTAACGGGCACCCACTCAGAAGCCAGTCCATTAAACACCACCCGTTGCCGTCTGCCACTTAGCCAGTTCTCTATCCAACTTGCTACATCTCCCTCTATGCTTAGCGCGCACACTTTCTGGAGGGGGCGGCGGTGTGGTACCTTATCGAAGGCTTTTTGAAAGTCTAAGTAGATAACATCCACCGCCTTATCCTGGTCGTGCTCACTGAAAACGAAGTGAAAGAATTCCACAAGATTCGTTAGGCATGATTGTTGCCTTCGGAACCCGCGCTTGGAACTTCTCAATCGCAAGTTGGACTCTAGATATGTCATTTTGTCCAGCATGATGCTTTCCATGAGTTTACCGACTATTGAAGTTAAGCTAATAGGTCGGTAGTTCGACAGCTGGCTAGGATCTCCTGTCTTGAAGATAGGAATCATCTCTGCTTCACGCCAGTCTCTAGGAACGCATCCGGTCCGGATTGACGTGTTGGTGATAGTTCATCGCCTACTTCTTTCAACACTATAGGTAGAAACCCGTCCGGGCCAGGGGACTTATTCGTCTTTATATCAGTGATTTTTTTTTCTATTTCTCCTTGGGTGAAGTCCATTTCCTCCTTTTATCCCCCCCCCAAGTAAAAAACCGTGGGCTGGATTTTTTTTTTTTCTATTTCTCCTTGGATGAAGTCCATTTCCTCCTTTCCTCCTTTTACCCCCCCCCCCCCAAGTAAAAATCCGTGGGCTGGAGGTTAGCATTTTCGGCATCTGAGTGCTTTAATACCCCCTCCTCATTCACTAAAGGGCAAATCGTGCGATGGATTGGTTTATGGCTGTTTACATAACCAAAGAACTCATTGGGATTCTCCTTGCAAAGTCTCTCCACTCGGAGCTCCTCGGCACGCTTTGCCGCCCTTATGCTGGACTTCGCCCTCCTAGCTAGTCTACGGTACTCCTCAAAGTCTCCAGAAATATTCGACAGTCGGTACACCGTTCTTTCTCAGCAGTTGGCCAATTTCTCGATTAAACCACTTTGGTTAAACGGAAGACTGACGAAAGCTTTTCAAAGGGATGAATCGTGATTGAAGACTAATGAACCTAGTTTTGAATCTATTTCACGAATCTTCAACATCCTCGCATCAGTCAATCCAGCACGAAGACCTGCAAAGTCTGCTCTTCTTAAATCAAGTTTCCTCGATTTACTAGTCGCAACTCTACCTTGGGGACCTTGACTATAAATTTGAATAGTCGGTGATCACTGCCACCGAGCTCTTCGCCTACAGAGAGATCCTCAACGATGTCATCCTCAGAGGTGAAAACTAAGTCGAGGGTATTATTACCTCTCGTCGGCTCTCTCACCCATTGAGTCAGGAACTCTTTGTTCGCGAACTATAGGAGTATGCGTTCTCGCCACAGGGTTCTCTGGTTTCCTATTCAACTTGGGTATTGAAATCACCCATGGCGATACACACACTGTCTTGAACAAGTTCACCCACTAGCCGGTGCAGATCTCTGTCCTTTTCGACGAGTTGGGCAGGAGATATGTAAAGCAGCAGGGTCCTGTATCTGACAGGACCTATATCTAGGTCAACACTTAGTAGCTCGTGGTCGGATACAATGTTGCAGTTTGTCGATTTGAGCGTATCCTCGACATACATCACACCGCCACCCTATCCGTCTGGCCTCTCTTTTTGGAAGAGTTGGTAACTTGGAATCATGGATTCACCTTCAAAATCTCTGACGTTTTACCCACGACTGTTATAGCCACCATTTCAGGTTCTTCCGTCGCTACGAGGCCACGAAGTTCAAGAAACTTGTTTCTGATTGACCTCGCATTAAACACAAGAACTTTAACGGAGTCCACAAATGTATGACTACCTAGGCTCTTGTGTTTCCGGTCTTGTCTCTCTATTCTCTTTTGGTGGTGTGGTGGTACCCTTTCTAGAGACCTCCGCGAAGGTCGTTCAAGGGGTGACTTCAGCGTACTGGCGGACGTCCGCCTTCACTCTGGGCCGGACCGTCCTTTGAATCCGCTCCAAGACATCTTATATCAAGTTTGAGAGTACAGCCTTTCCTTTAAAGGAAAGGTGCACCCTATCCCTTTAGTAGAGATCTTTCCTACCATAAAAGATACGGTAGGGGTCGACAAAAAAACACCCCATCCGCCGTACATAAATTTGCTAGTCGTCGGTTCAATGAGACGTTCCTCGAGTGAGCGATCCGGGTTGGACTTCTTCTCGGGAGCATCCCAACCACGACACGTCTGCGGGTTTTCAACCCACAGTGATTCACAACCCCCATGGCCGTTTGAAGGATCTCGCATGTTGGGCCTACCCTACCTCATGTGAGGTAGAGGTCGTTGCCACATACCATCAGGGCAACGACTGAACTCTCAGAAATCTGTGATTTATCAACCTCTACTCTTATCTGGTGGTTCCCACGTCCTGGAAGGCAGCTTACCCTCACACTGGTGCGAAGGCGGGCCGCTAGCGTGGGTTGCAGATCCCTTGATTGAGAGGACAGTCTTCCCTTTCGGAAGGGGCTTCTGTTTCCTCTTTCTTCATATTTTTCTTTCTTTTTTTCTTATATTCCTCTGGTTTAACTTCTGTTTCTGCTTTATCTTTTTTTTCCTTTCTTCCTTCTTTTTCTTTTTGGCCCGTTGAGCGAGTCCCGCAGGAGATGACTCCAACTCTGGGACGTTGGAAGGCTGGCGTGGCACTGCCGATGCAGTGCTCGCTTCCTGGGCGAGGATCACGTCGGCGGATCCACCCACGTCGGTAGGAGATACATCATGAACCGACTGGGCCTCTAGTCTTGAGGACAACTCGGCGATCCAGTCCACGCGACGGCGAAGCTGACGGACGTGTTCAGACTAGGTTCTGCAGCTTCCTCTCCAGTTCTTTAGATTTTTATTCAGATGATCTATATAGATCCTTGAGCTCTTGCACTTCACCTTTAAGGAGAGACAGTACAAATACTTGCCGGGAGGCATTTCAAGTAACACCCCTACGGGAAGTCCACGCACCACTTGTCCTTTTTGCACATCGAACATGTGTATTTATGAGCAGCTGCTCCTTTCTTTCTAGTCATGTCGAACACTTTATATCTCTGAATACTTTGCGATCACTCAATAAAAAGGGGGGTTGGTGAGTTCGCCCCGCCTATCCATCGGAGACATTTCGGATCCTTCAGAATGCATCTCCTTTTACTGCTGTTCGTCGAACCGAGCCGTTCAAGCCCAGCGTGCCGTGGCTCGTGAACAGCGAAACATGCCCCGTACTAAACTCCTACTAGTTCCCTCCAGGGCGGCCAGGATCTCTGGGTAGCGTTCAATGGATATCCCGCCACACCAAGAGACTCGACCCAATGCTTTGTGTTAGCCTGGCAACCGACCTGGAAACGGGGCCCCGTGACCTCGGACAGTTGCTACCAGAGGCACCCCCTCAACGGTCACTGGGAATAGTCAGTAATTACGCGCCAGGGAAGGGGTTAACGAGGCACTTACCCTCATCCCATTCATCGAGCCCTAGCGCCTAGAACCCCTTTAATCCTAGTCTCCCGCAACCAGTGAGCACCGATTGGCGTTATTTTTAGAGGTTTCTAAAGCCTCTCTTCTGATGCATGAGGTAGCCGTCAGGTCCTTAAATTTAGATAGATGAAGGATAAAGCTGAAAGGATAGTGGCTACTGGCTAGTAGGGCAAAGGTCGCCGTACTCACAACAGAGCCTATTACTAGTCTAGATTAAAAAAAACTGGATATTAAATAAAAAAAAACAGGGTAAGCTTCGGCTAAAAAAAATAAAAAGCAAAAAGGCAACAAGGAAGCGCGCTCCAGTGACGGGGGTGGGTCCGCCTGCCCTCCGGGCAGGAACATGCGACCTTCAACAGTCAAAAAGTGCAGGATGCCAGCCTACTCAAAAAAAGTCTTATCGTCCACAAGTCCGTGTGCACGAACCAGTGCCGAGTACAAGGGAGAAACGGTAGCGACTCCGCTTGGCAGGTAACGTGCGCAGAGATCACCCACTCTGGGACATTCAAGAAGAATGTAACGAACAGTCTGGAGGATAACGCAGTCGTCACAATAAGGCGCAGGCGAACGCTCCATCCATCAAATGGCGGTGCGTCCCGCGAGTGTGTCCAATTCGGAGACGACAGAAAGCAACCTGAGCCGTCGCGGTATTGGGGGGGTAGGTCCATGGGAACAGTCGCGGCGCAATGACACGTAACTTTAGGTTCCCCTCGGATGTCTACCCTCATTGGTGCCAAGCAGCCCGGAGAGCCGCCCTTATTCCTGGCATGTAATCGGCGTGAGGCGTTGAGGAGAGAAAGTAAAAAGATGTAAAGCAGCGTAGACTTTTTACAATTGTACAAACAAGTGACGTAACTATAAATACTATGGTTGCACTATATAGAGGGGCATTCGAGGCTGGGTGATAGATAAAATGACGAACAAAATCAGAGCCTATCCATAGGTGATCCGAGTTAACCAGCCACTGTACCCACACCCCTCTATCAACTATATTTAGAGGGATGTCGAGCATAAAGCTATAAAATTATCAGCAATCAAGTTAGGGCAAATATTTTAAGCATTCAACAACCATACTTAATCTACCAAAGAATACAATAACATGTCTACCTTTAAAAATATTTAAACCAACCTACGATGAATCTAAACATCTCTCACTTTAGTTTAACGTTATTTAACTGCAACTTACACTATTAATATGTAAGTTGTCTACCACACCCTTTAAAGTGAAAACATTTAGTACTCATCTACCCATCATCCAAGGGCCTTAGGGTGGGTATTACCTTTGCTGCCTTCATTTACTCTGAATCTAGCAGGTTGCTATCAGGTCTAGAATATGGTTATCATGTATGTATAGAGTATTCTATATGGGGGCTTGCACTTTCGTAAGATTTCTATTATTTAAAAACTATGCTCCTTTTGTTATCAATACGTCTGCTTAAAAACTTTAATGACGTACCTATTAACACAAGTATTTAACATCCTCTAACGAGTTTCCTAATATCCCTTCCCTTGATTTTTGAAAGTTAAAAGCCATCTGTCTTCTATGTGCCAGAGAATGGCAATGTATTCAAAACTCTGCACTTTAAAGTACCCAACCTTTAACTTCTTTCATTGGGGTTATCAACAAAAAAAAAATTCACCCATCCCCAAGATCATGTATAAATAGAAAGAACAACGAACCCATAACCGATCCATGAGACTGCTGATAAATTCTCTCCCCATTTACTATTAGCGGCCATTCAGCCATCCCGATTCAAAAGCATTTTAATGTATAAACTAAACTAGGTAAAACCACGTCAAAGGCTTTGATAACATCTAAATGGCAAATGTACGTACGTTTTCCCTTAGCCGTTTGGTTACAATCTGAAAATTCCGGTTTGTTAAACATGATCTACCCATGCTGAGGATTATTTATTAACCCCATAAGCTCTCGATGTTTTGAAGCCCCCACCCCTTTTTTTTAACAATTCTGGTCTAAAGTTACTAGTCCTCTTTAGTTCCCATCTTAATTATACCCAAACCCTACCATCGACCCGAAACAAGGAGAACCGTGACTCATTGGACTACGCCACATGTAGCATCTCTTCCAGGGTCCAATTAACGACGTCACGAGCTCAGGTTCGGTGCCGTGTCCGGTGTCATGGTGTTAAGAGGGCGCAAATTCGTGGGTCTTCTGCTCCCATATTTCATGGAGTAGAAAGGAAAATAGGGGCAGGGGGAAAAGACAGGGAAAATAAAGGGCAGAATATAGGACAAGGAAGGTGGGAGGGCAAAATATACGAACAGGGAAGGGTTGCAGAGAGAATACAGAACAGGAAAGGGGTTGCAGGGGGAATATAGGACAGGTAAAGGGTTGCAGGGGAAATATAGGGCATGGAAGGGGTTGCAGGGGAAATAAAAAAGAGAAGGAGTGGAGAGCAAAATAAAGGACAAGGAAGGGGGTGGACGGCAAAATAAAGGACAGGGAAGGGGGTGGACGGCAAAATAAAGGACATGGAAGGGGGTGTACGGCAAAATAGAGGAAAGGAGGGCAAAATAAAGGAAAGGGAAGGAGGGCAAAATAAAGGAAAGGGAAGGAGGGCAAAATAAAGGAAAGGGAAAGAGGGCAAAATAAAGGAAAGGGAAGGAGGGCAAAATAAAGGAAAGGGAAGGGAAGGGAAGGCAAGGGGGTGGAGGGCAAAATATAGGACAGGGGAGTAAGTAGAGGAAATTTTCGCAGACGAGAGGGAAGGGCAAGGAATGAACCGGACCGGTCCGCTTTAAGTACTTCTATTCCAGACAGAAGCTGCGGCCCCATTTTTGAAGAGCCTCCACTCGTGGGTTTCCAAACCTATAATTCAAGCAGGACGATCCAGGAAAGATCATATTAATCGACCCTAAAAAAGAAAAGAAAATGCAACTCCAAATCCCCCGCCCCCACACGACCATGTTGTTCAACAAGTCCCAAAAAATAGAGGGGGGGGGAGGAAAAGAAAATACCAATCTTGTATAAAGCCCTTTTCGAAAAGGCGCACACACAACCGACGCCCTAAACACTTATGAAAAATGCAAACAAACATAGGCGAATAAATGCACAAATATTGTAGGCAAACGCACAAACTCGCACGCACGCATATACATATAAAAAAATTAGAAAAACGCACACAAACATTCACTAGTAGACACAGGTAAGCAAACGGCATAAACACAGAACCTACGCAAACGACTATACATACACTCACATGGGTTCATAAGCACAAAAGGCGTAAAACTATCTTCACATACACATCTTACGTAAGCCTATCTAGTCAGTTCTGTTGAGACTTCTAAAATGCTCCTCTCCCCCCTCCCTCGACACGGGTGGGGTGAGGGTGAATGGGTTAGAGGCCGCGTGAGGCAGAAAGAGTAGTCTGTCTACCTGTCCTCTGTACCCCCCCCCCCCCCCACCCGCGAGAACACACATTCCAGTTGCCACAAATCCATAAAGAAGCCACCACTTTTTTTCACAAAAAATAGGCTCACATTTAAGCCTTTACGTAAATGAGAGGGGGGGGGATGTAGGAACAAGGGGCATGCAAGCCCCTAGTTCATTTAGGTCTGAATGTCTATTCCTCGATGGGAGCCAATGACCCCAACACGTAAGCAAACCAGAGTCTTCTGCCTTCTTCCGAAAGACATTGGCTCACTTCTCCCTACTGGATAAATTCGTTGGTTCGAGGCCTGGGGAAAGGTTCACTTCGCCCAGGTAGTTGGGGACACGATACCAATCCCCCAAGGAGGGGAGGGGCATTGAAAAGGGTACGACGCCACTTCCCATCCACAGGACAATAAAAGTAATAAATAGTAAGAGGCCGATACCGCTTAGTGGGACCACCTCGGTGGGACCCCGAGTGCAGAAACCAACCCCGGTCAAAATGCCCACTCAGAGAAAAGTGATAGAAAAAAACTCGGGGAAGGAGCGAAGGAAATAAGATGAATGACGACTGTACAAAAATGTTTAAGACAAGAGTAAAAAAAAAAAGAAGATCAGTAGCATGGAAAACTAAGGCCGTGTCCTTTGCTACAATAACCAAGTAGGGTAGAGACCGTGGGTCTTGAAGCGAGATGGGGGGGGGGGATCAGGAGGGAGGGCGATCTCCTGCCATCCAGATACCCTAAATAAGGCATTAAAAAGAGAAGCATAAAAGTGAATAAGGAGTAGGGAAGGGTCCTTCTACCTCATTAGATACGCCAGCATGGTCTCACCACCCACCTACCTGATCCCCCGGTGGATTTCGGGGGACTACAGATCGACCAGTCGAAGAAGAACAGAAGCACGGGAATTATTGTTATTACAAGTAAACCGATGTTTAAACAAAGTGGGTTTTTTTTACGGTACAGAAGTGATTTATTTTCCTATCTATTTTAAATATATACAGTAGTTGAAAGTAATCATATGTCACTAAGATGAAATTTTTTCAGATTGAAAAATTAATTTTTGTATTTAGCAACACAATGTTCGGGGTGTATTTAGTGAAATATACTACATTTGACAGTTACCAATAAATTAAAGTTGGTGTGAAAAATTTAAAATTTCGATTTCAGAAGAGGGTCGCCAAATTTCGATTTTTTTTTCTCCTCCCCCCCAACTGTATATTTATTTTTTTAATAATCGATATCACAAAAATATTTCCTTTAACATTAGGCTATATTTTTAGCTCTTTAATTTTCCAATCTAGTAAGTTAAAAAAAATATTACTTAGCAACAACGCAGCCAAAGCTAGCAGCAGACATCCAAAACTATTGGAAGATCGATTATAGTTTAATAGTCATGGCCAAAGGTTTCGACAAAACTATTCTTGCCAAGGAACTTATGCTTCGCAAGCAAACTTTCCATTTGTGGTCTACGGGTTTCTCTCGCTCAAGCAACGGAATTGGTCATTTTTTTCTCAAATGATCATTTATTTTTTTCTGAACTGAACCGTTTCTAATTCCTTGTTTTTTTAAAAAAAGAAATCCAAAGTTAAAATATACTCCGATAAACTAATGTCAAAACTTTGGCCACGTCTATATTTATAATCGTATCAAAATTTGTAACACTTCAAACTAAAAAATCAAAGAAGAAAATAATTGCCTTCATAAATTAGTGTAATAGATTAATAGAAGTAATCATTTTGTTTTAGTATGTTTGTATCATAATTTGAAGGAGAGATAAAAAAATTTGGAGCCCGGACCAATTTCATTAACTGCTTTAATTCGTTTCAGCATGCTGGAATCCTAATTTCTAAGGATTTCTTGATTTATATTGCGCCTTTTTTGTTCATTAAGCAATCCTAACTGGTCACAATTGGATGGTTTCTGCTTATCAACAGCTCAACATTGCTCTATTGCTTTTGCTTTGTGATAAGGTGTCGGTGCAGCATCATGCAGAAAAATAGTTATCCCCAAATTGTTCATGAACTGATAGGGAAAAGGTGTTTAAGTACATTTTGGTACCATTATAAATTCATGACAAAATTTTTAGTGCTAGTTCCCTAAGAGCCTATCTGGCGACTGCCTCTCTAGTATGAGAAGCAGCCCCAGAGAATCTCCGGATGCTTCACCGTGAAAACGTTGTTGGATTCGTGAAAGTAGACTCCGCACCTCCTAACAAGCGATCTTCCAGAAGCTCCAAATAAGCGGAAGGAAACTTCCTCAATCGGTGAATATCACTGCCCATCTTCAACAGTCCATTCCTTACATTTCCTATCCTTGTATCACCTTGTCAGACAAGAGATTAAAATGCGAAAAAAATGAAGCCTTTGTATGAAATCATGACAAGTAGGCCTATGGTGAGATGAGGCTTCTTAGCAGCCCTTCTAGACTCTAGACCTTTATGGAAAACTCTCCGCCTCTCACTGTGGGCGCTGAAACTTAACCACCTCAAGCACCTCCAATAAGCCGGGCATTGGGGCTGGTAAGGCACGTAATTCTCCAACTATCAGCTGCAGCATGGTTTGCCATACTAGACCTCATTTCACCTCGTCAGATGAGAATGAATGCGAAGAATACTTAAGCCATTGTATAAAATCATGATAAGTAGGCCTATGGTGACACCTTTTACCTATGTAGCTGGAATCCAGTGGATGGGGGGGGGGGCGTTGGTCCCTGATAATCCTTTTGTTCCTATCACTGGTCAGTTCCTTCCCCCATCAGGTCTGTAGTGAGAATCGGGCGGTTCTGGTTCTCCTAAATCAAGGAATTGGATCGACACCGAAACCTTGCCGGTGTGGTTTGCAACCATGACGGAGACGAAGGGATTGAGGCTCGAGCGGTTTCTCAAGCGTAACTAAATTAAGCGCATGCACATTATACTTCCAAGAAGGGGGGGGGGATTCTCCCCCTCGTCTATCCTATAAACGGAACCATGAACTTCCAGCAACGGACTCTTGGGTGGTTTCGCCCGTCCCTAGGGTGGCGCACTCACGTGGAGGGTACTTTCAACGTTAATTCAGTGAGACTACCCCCCCCCCCCAAAGCGGGAGCATGCGAGAAGTGAGAGTGCCGCTCTAGTAATTAGCTATGCGCGCTCTACATAGCATAAGTACATTTACAATTATTTTAGATATAATTTTGTGGCGAATCTATTGAGTAGTGGGTAAATATGTGGATTGGCGGCGCGAACGATGCGACGTAAACTATTTCGTCCGTGTTCCAATAGATATGTTTCACATTTTGGGAGTAATTTAAGGGGACAGCTCGTGTGGGGGTAAACACAATGGGGGAGCGCACCCTACGATGATCCTGAGTTTCAATCACAGCCCCCCAGTATAGCGTTTTTCGTTTGGTTAGTTTCGGGCATCTTTCTAAAAAAAAAAAAAAATGGCGCTGGGTATATTTCAAAAAGGACTCCAACGCGCATGAATATTCAGGCGGGGGTGAACGAAATATAAACAAACAAAAATCCACTTTTTCGGCCGAGCCGCCAATCTACACGTTTACCAAGTATTGCAGGATTAGGTTTAGGAAGGATTATTTGTAAACCAAATTCTACCAGTGGTAGATTTTTTTTAAGGAGCCCATCTTGCCGACTACCTACTCAACAAAGCCTATATTATAAAATCCTAAATAAATAACTATAAAAAAAGAAAAAGCAAAAATGCGGGGACGGCGTCGGCCCGGGAACATTCGACCAAAACAGTCAAAATGGAGGAGGGACCAGCCTCCTCCAAAAAGTCGTAAGGTATAGATGAATGAAATAGAGCCTCACATAGTTAAGTGATAGAAGCGTCCTTCTTCCCAGCGGAGTTTTAAGAATGGACAGATTTATGGATAAGGATGATAGATGGGACTGAACTGGGTAATGGAATCAGGAGCTCCTCCCTATAGGCTATTGATCAGCCCCTTTTGCAGACTACTTATTTTCTTGTGTTCTTAGTAACAATCTTCGGGTAAAAGTATCACAATTTTCAGATTAAATTATATCAGTGTTGAGAACTTGGTTCAGGGTGTCTAATTGTTTGGTGATTTTGATTCAAGGACTTTTTAAAAATAATTAAGGACTGGTTTTAGCCATTGCTTTTTTTCCCCTTTAAATTATTAGTTACACGACCCTTGTATATTTTATTACATTTATGAGACATTTTTCAATTAAATAATTTCCTTCATCAAAAACTCCATTTCATGAAAATTTAGTACCTACATTTGGAAATGCTTCCATTTGCAGGTATGAAAATATATTTTAAATCATTTATTTTTACTCAGCCACACAATTATCTAAATTATACTTAGCAAAAAATATCCAGTACTTTTCACTCTTCCTAAAGAATTTTTTTTGTTTCAAAATGAGCCCCTAAACCCTGAATCATGAAGCATCTAGGTAAAAATCTGAAATATTTCAATTTAAAATTAAATCTATTACAAAACAGAATCCTTAATCATGCTTGATGGTACAATTTCCTTATCAAGAAGACTCATTTTTGCTTCAAAATCCATTTTTAGTCTGTTTCTCATCTTTATCTTTGATTAGAACATCAGTTCGTCTTTTCTTGGCTTCCATGTCTGTAAGACTTTTGTCCTGCTTCCTTTGCTTTTCAAGATCTTCTTAGAAGAATTCCTGACTGCATGCATAAGTGACTTAGTCACTTTAAACTCAATTTAAGGCTTCTTAGTTGCAACCAAGGCATCGTGTACAACTCTGAGCAATCAGACTTATGTTGAGGATTTTCGACTAAGATTTCTTTGTTAATATGAAACCCCGTTCGACAGCTGCTTGTCCGTGAGTGAGGCACAATAAATAAAGCTCTTGAAGATGGAGGTTACCTTGAAATTCACTACCTGGAATAAGTGCTCAAAATGAGCATCAAGACGAGTTTCTCTCGAGAACTTTTTATTTGATTCTCAGACATTATTATCAGTGACAAATCGCTTCCAACAACTTTTCCGGACAGTTTTTCTATAGACAAGTTCTCTCACAAGGATCTCGATCTTGGACTCGTACTTGGTTAGATGAGAGGGGAAGATTTTTTTTTGGCTTTATGAAAATAAATTTTAAAGATGCGAGGTGTTGGAACATAAGTTCCAAGAGAGCGTAGATGACTTTTTTTTTAGTATTTTTAAATAACATTACAAGTGTTTATGAATGAAACTATTGTATTCTAAAAATGAATTAACTTTTAACTCAATAGGTCAAACAATTGCAAATTCACCAGAATACTTCATGATAAAGCTTAATGTTGCCAGTAGACCCTATAACCATTATGTAGCTTGTAGACCTCGTACTAAAGCGTAATATCTCTGGTAGAGATGGCTAAAGCAGCAAGAATTAAGGAACAATTTCTGTCGTCTGTCGTCATCCTTTACTACTAATGATCTCTGGTTTATACTTTCACGATTTCATGGCGAAACCGAAGGGCTATTTTCTCCATCTGCCGTCACCTCAAGAAAACACGAGTGGGTTCACTCTGTTAATACATCTGGTCTACAGCTGAACCAAAACTATTCGCCCTCGGCCCTAAACAGCCATTTGCCCCAAACACGTTTTCCAGATTATTCAGTTCTCCCTCTCTTCTTCAACGCTTCGATTTGGAAGACTATATCCCTTATCTTTTTTCTTTTTAATATTGCCAGTCTTATTTTTGTTTTCCACAGCTGCCTCACTTCCTATGGTCACCTTTGTGTCTGTCACTAACTATGACATCCTCGGGCAACTGCTAAGACATGCTATAATGGTCATCTGTAGGTTGGATTTCACTAAGGCAACAAAACCAAGCAATTTTAAGAGCGTTGACCGCCAAAAATCTAGGTGGTGCTACAAATGCAAATCATGCCTAAATATAACGCACAGAAACTGTAGCAAAAATCTAATATGTTTATAATTGTATTCTTATCTGCTTGGCCTCATTTTTCCCCATTCGATTACACACACCCTAAAATAGTACACCAGTGAAAGGTATAAACTTAGAAACAAACCAAAATAGAAATCTGCGCCCAAAACCCGAAATTCTCCACCCATTCTTGGAATCCTCATGTCGCATGGATCAGCAGCTCGTAGTCATCCATCAAGCGATTTAGCAGCACCCTCCCTTTTAATCTTGTACAAAAAGAAAGCCTATTTCATTAATGCCTACTAATGAACCTCGAAGCCTCCCCCCCAATATAAAAATAAAGTATTTCTAGCCCAAAGCCTCTAAATCCTACGTGACCTACCTACCTTACCCGTCTTGACCTCATCTGACCTTGGGTCACCGACTAAAACGCATCCACCCTCCACTTACAAGTACGCCTTAAGGGGGAAGGGGGAGGTATTTTAGCACATCTTGGCAGGGGAAAGGACAAGTGAGAATTTACCTGGGTTTTGGGCATGCGACCCACGAAAGGTTCAAAACTTGCCAAACAAGTGACGTGGGTTACGACCTCCGGGACAGTAACCAACAAAATAGGCATGCTCTTCAAAAGGCCCTTCCCTCTGCCCACGAACAAAGCAAATCAACCAATTGTGTTTTCATTTTAAGACGAAAATTACAGAGATCTTGAAGAGAACTTCGCAAAGGAAACTAAAATGGTTGGGGGCTGCGTGGAAAACCCAAGTTCCATTCTGAAGCAAAAGCACCAACCACCCTTCCGTAGCTTGACCAGGCTCCTTCCTATAAACGCTCCAACCACTTGCCCATAGCTTGACCAGGTTCCTATAAACGCCCCCTCCCCACCATCCATAGCTTGCACAGAGTCCAATCAGCCAACAAATAAAATAACTTCGAATTCTGAGCTTCCGACACAATGTGGCTCATTTGAAGTGTCCTATAAAACGTATGCAACTTGTTCAGTTTATCTTTAAATAAGGTAAATGACCTTTCCAGTGGTGGTTAGTAGTCTTTCATTGGTTTGCTTTAAAAATATATAGGGGTGGTTAGCAATACTGCTACTTTCAACTAGATATTTGGGTGATAATAGGAAGCCATAGGTTAAATTTTACCATATCTCTTTATATATGGTGAACTGTACATAAATGTACCTATATACTTTCAGATATCTACTTAAGGAATGGAACAGCATGGAATAGCTTGCTGGGTCCAGGTGACCTTAGTCCTCATTTAGTTTCTTATATGTAGACAGAAAGCGACTACGAGAACGTACATTTCCATGGCCGAATTCAAACCCATCAGAAGAGGCGGCGCTGGTTTCGAGATAGCAGGGTGAAGTAAAGTGTATTAACCACTAATCAATGGTTCTTCAGGGTTATACACCTTTAGAATATTATTTAATTAAGTATGATCAGATTTGATCTTTAAATTAATTTTTAATTCTGTATTTATTTTGGAGTCACTGTTTGTTGGTCAAACCCACACTTAAAACTACGCACACTTCTTACATCAAAATCAAATTTAAATGAAACCACTTTGAGTGGAATATCAGGTCGTTCAAGTTGTCTATTCTTATAACCTTAAATGGCCGATGTTAAAAGAACAATTCATCCAATTAACGTGAAATTATTCTTGCAACTAGCGAAAATCCGCCCAGTCTCACTTGTTCGCTTCGCTCACAAAATTGCTAAAGTGCGAGAAAAAGTTGGGTTTTTTTTTCATAAAACATTCAAAATTGGTGGAAAAGGAAAAAAAATCATTTCACAACAGTGTCAGACATTACCAATAAAATCTGACTTTTTCAAAGGCAATTTTCTTGTTTGTCTTGCACTTAAAGTAAATGTTTTAGTTTATCAGCACCTCCTTGTAGACAACATTGAAATTGGCATGTTTATCTTTCAAGTTGGAGTCCCGTTCTCAATTTTTTTTTTCTTCTAAAAATGCACAGACGGACACGCACGCTAGGATCATTATAATAAGATATCCTATTTAGGATTTTGTTTTGTTGCTTTTCTTTTTACAAAAACTGGTGTAACCAACAAGGGCCTCTTAACTGAGTGGAGAATTGGGGACTAACATGAAGGAGGAAGGGAATATTCAAAGTTGCCACCATTCCATTGGACTAATTAAACCCGCAAGAGGATGTTAGATGACACCCAGGCTAGCGAGCTCTCCAGGACGTAATGCGTGAAGGAGAACTGCGGCTATAACCTTCCACACACGCACTATCTTCACTTAACCGATCTCTCGTTAAAAAAACTTTATGCATGACATGGCCCGATGCAATTGTGCTTAAAACAAGAAAAACTTTTTTGTGTTGAGAATTTTACAGCACTCAGTCCTCCAATACATTTCTTGCGGCTTCCACTTTTCAGGTGCCAGAGGTGATGAAGCAGCTCAATATAGATGAAGCCTGGCCTCGTTATTAAATGCAACCCGATGACCAACGACAAATAAGGATCAAAGTAAAGCCTAAAGTGTAGTCATGCGAAGAAGAGCGATTTATTCACGCGAGTTAGACAATATTCAACTAAACCGACCTTAACGGGTTCCACGTTTTATCTAGAGTCCCGTATTCTACCGGTTCCTCCATTCACAAGACGCCACCCTCTATTAGTTTGACCAACCTCTCAAAGGAAAGAAATTAGAAATATGACCAGTTTGGGAAATAAGACCCGATTTTATTGTCCACATTGTTAGCATGAAATCAATCATAGAAAACTTACGTGTAAATTCTAGATTCCCTCCGTCCAAATGTCCAAAATCCGCTGCACCTAGACAACAATTTCTTACTACCCCTAGAGTTACTCTCAGATTCTCTCTCTTAATTCTAAATTATGTTCTTCCAACAAAGGGAGATAGTAATCAATACCATAAAAAAATTCCGCCCTAACAAGTTCAAATCTATCGCACATCTCTTCCTACCCTCATAAGCCATTTTGCCCACACAACAGACTATTAAGTCCTACTTCTTCGCAGTCCGTAATCGTGCTGCAATCACCCGCCAGGCGCTACGTGCCCTCTCCACAGCCATCTATCTATCTATCTATTCAGGAATATTTCGAAGATTAAACTGCCACACTCCATTAATGATCATCTTCGAAATTTTCAATATTCTTCTATTTCTTCACTACTGATCAACACTCCACACACACAAAAAAAAGTTTCGCACGATTTCAATTTTTGTTTCTTTAAAAAAAACTATACTTTATTGGTTGCCCGATATAATCGAGATCGGAACCAGACTTCAACCTGTGAACAATGGATACTCTAACCAGTATAAACACACGCACTTTTCCATTATGTATTATAGCAGCAATAAAATGCGTGTGCCATCTCCTAGTCCGATTTCACTGCTACCTTTGGCCCAATAATCGAGGTGAAGCTAATGCAAGTAAAGATGTTGAGTAAGCTACAAAGCCAAAGGATTGGTAGGTATAGCAATGTTGCATAATTACTTCAGCAGCGCCATTACTCTTGTATGCACAGAACATAACTTTCCTAATTCCAGACAGATAAGAGAATATCTTAATAGGCCCAAAGCAATTTTCCCACAAACAGTAAAGAAGCAGTCAATAAAAAAAAGAACAATGCTGACTGGTCAAGAAGGACGGTTACATAACCAAAAGAACTTAGTTCGTATAAAGTCATTCAAAATATTACTATGGCGTCTACAATACATCTAAAACTAGTCGGCACATAAAATACGACTGTTGTAGGAACACACTCTTTTACAATCGATAGATTCATAATATATATATATATATATATATATATATATATATATATATAAATATATATATATATATATATATAAATATATAAATATATAAATATATAAATATATAAATATATATATATATATATATATATATATATATATATATATATATATATATATATATATATATATATATATAAATGTCGCTCGGAGCGTTGAGAAATTGTCTCTTTTTAGGGGTGAGAGGCTCACAGGTAGACCTAAGATTCCGAGATCTACCTTCCATTGGGCCTACCTACGGGCGGGCATACATATATGTAAATCTTTATTGATCTCTTTGCCCTTAATATTTTGATTCGTATGCGGTTTAGGAGGTATGGAATGGACAGGGGAGTAGGGGGCAGGGGCTGCGGGTGTCCAGGTGCGTCCCGAAAGATGGGTATCTTGGGAATTAGAGATCACGTTTTCCCACATGGAACCATTTCTGAGAGACCGTGGGCTTTTCCCCCGGTGGAGTGTATACGAGGCTTGGGGTGAGAGACGCACCCTCTACTTCATCACCTTGATCCTCTTCTATTCCTAAGAGCCACGGGGGCTCGGTTCGATTTAGGTAACTAACCGTGGGCATGGCCCAGATGGCCTCCAAAAAGGCCATGGAAACGGTGCCGTTCCTTTCAAATTTAAATGTAGGCTGGGGGGATGTACGGGGCATTTGTCAGCCCATATGAGCGCATGGACCTGCAAGGAATAAATAACGCATTTCGCTCTGACAACTATATCGAGAATTTTAACTACCTAAATCCCTTTTTCGAACAAATGAGGTTTAGCCATCAATGCTGTCGACTTTCTATAGCTGCTTTACGGATTTCAGCCCATGTTTGGTCCAAAATATCGAAAACTTTTGACCAGAGGAGAGGTTGAAACGATAAGTAGCTTCTGATATTTTTTCTTTTACTTTTTATGTATTCTATAGTTCTTATGTTTTATATGGTGGTCGTCTAAGAAGAGTCGGGCAAGTCTTGACAGCAGTTTCCAACTGCCATCCCTTCAAGAGTTTACGGTTCCCTTTCCATTTGAGCACCTGCCAATATTGGATTGTCACCTCATCCAAGGGTAGAAATACGAGTATATCTGACAATGTTACCAACAGTTGTTTTTATTTTACGATTTGCCTACTTCTCAGATAGTGGATGCGTATGATCCTGGTCATTGCTTTGCTGTTTTCTTATGCGACAGCTCGAAAGGGCTGTCAAAATCACAACAAAACACATCGTTTGCTTAGTTACATCCTATTCATTACGCAATCACCACCCGAAAAAATAGTGTCGAAAATAAAGGGGATGTAAATGCATCTTGTTAACCTCATTCATCCTCCAAGATATTAATTGTAGCTCGACTTCTTAAATCTCCGAAGGTTGAATTGATTCATGCTTTGTTTAAATTGACTGCATTTCTCTGTGGATGGTAGAGAAGGGTACCCAAAAGTGCTAAATAGACGCTGGGACTCTCCCCCATCGTCCTTGACAATATGATATCCATCCTGGAATTTTGCGCTTGTGCCGTTGATGATAGGTACACCCCACAATCCAAAAAGAAGGAAACGAATAATAGCCAAAATAGTGGCAACAGCGCTCGGGATCAAGACAAAGTAATGGTATCTCTGTCGGCATATAAAGTACGGGTCGAATTTTCGATCGACAATATCGACGTGGTGTCCATTTTGAACAATTCCGTAGAGATAAATTTCAGGCATGCCAAAATATATATATATATATATATATATATATATATATATATATATATATATATATATGTTACATCACATCTATTAATGAAATAGAAAACCCATTCAGTCGCTGGCTTCAAACCATCTCCTAAATACCATGCCACCACACATCGACCAAACATCTCTCCCACGCCATACACGGTCACCTTGGCACCACTTCGATGTGGTCACCATCCCAAACTAGACATCCAAACGCCGCTTCGGCGTCACCAACGTCGATCTCTGCACCCACTGCGCTAAGGAAGCTTACGTGCACCCCCCCCTCCTATATACACACAGTTACATGATACATACACGGTGCTGGAACCCAGTCCGGTACTCATCGAAACATTTAAGAGAAAAGAGAAACCAACAAAGGCATCTTGGCCAGAATTGGACAAATGAAAATCTACATAAGCGATAAATTATCCAATCTCCTAAAAGGGAGAAGACTACTTATGGTATGTATATGCGAACGCGAGGCTTCGCCTCTCCTAGGCCTAGTCCGGATCTTTAACAGTGGCTAGCCAAGCGGGGTAACCCTTTGGGGGCATTCTAAGGTAAGGCCGGGGAACAAAGGATAGAACGCGACAGGAGCCAGGGAAAGGAGTATTGAATACTATTACTGCACAAAGGGAACCCATTAAAAGAATTCAAAGTTAAATGTTGGGTATAAATAATAAATTAATAAATAGTAACATTATCGGTTACTTAATACAGCAATAAAGTATTGCTATAGCTCATGAGAATATAAGAAACTACAGATTGGAAGAGCGAATGAAATGCTCATTTAAGATTGGAACCAAAGAGGGCAAATTTAGGCCAGAACTTTTAGTTAGTAAATTTCTTGAAAAAGTAGTTCAGAACCTGTGAGTAGGATGAGAGTTTAGAACACATCACTGGATGTAACGAACTAAGGTGGAGACTGTAAATGTAATTTACCTAGATTTTAGGCATGGGATATACGAGTTTTAAATTGGATAGCTGGTGGTAACAGGGAAGCAGAGAACCGTACTAAATGGAGTGCCACAAGGATCAGTTTTGAGCTGACTATTTCTAGTTTATATGAACAATCTTGGGATGACAATAACCGTCAATTTAGCAGCTGTAGCAAACCAACGAAGGCGAGTACAGTGATTACAATTATTATCTTTGGAACATAGGAGGCGGATGGCTTATTATAACCTTCAAAAATAGTTATTAACTTGGAAAGGGATAAGGAATTCAACCATGGCACGGGTGAGCATTGACAGGAGAAGAGACGATGAGGACTTGGTAGTAATAGATTGATTACTCTGTTCATAAACTAAACATTGGCACGTAGTAATGGGTTTAAGCTGGACAAATTTAGGAGTGGTAGTTATGTTATAGAAGCGTCCTCCTTGCGGAGTTTTAAGAATAAATTGAATAGACTTAATCTTCGACTTTCTTCCCAATTTTATATATTTAGCTCGATAAGCCATTCCCAAACGTTGACCATTACGTAAATGGGGCTATCCTCGAGTGGGCACGCTAACCAATAATTTTTCATCTTTTACTGGTCAATTGGGAATGAGCTGGTATGCAAAAATTGGCAAACATTTCATTATTTCCTTGGAATGAAAATGGCTCCCCGTTGGTCAGACAACCCGACCTTTTTCTCAATCGAAAAGACGTTTAGCTCATCAACTACCTCACACGCTGGTAGGTACAAATAATGCTGCCACGGCAAACTAGCACACAATGGTGTCCCACAAAGATCCGCCCCCTCCCCCATTTCAAGCTTTTCCTCTATGCATCCCCCCCCCCCTGAATCCTCAAGTCACGCACTACAGCTATGCTGATGATATCCATTGCCCCCCCAAACGAAACGCATACCCAAGTATGCTCGTCAGCTTACAATCCTACCTCACAATACTCAACTCTTCAAAACCTACAAAGTAGAGTATAAGACCGCCTATATTCACATGGCCGATACAAAAAAAAAATACAACCCTCCTCAAAGTCTAAGTTTGCACAAAGAGCGGACGTACCCTATTCAGGGTAGATGTACCACGGTGCTCCCCGATCCCGCAAGCAGCGCAGAGAAAGGAATATAGGATCATTTCCTCCGCACGTAAGGAGATGCCCAAACTATTACCAGTTGAAATCTACCTTGCGAGTGGTAAATTGGGCATCAATTTATTAGCACACAACCGCGCGTGCAACGAAATATTACGCGACAAACTATCCCATTGATTATTCTTGCCTGACAATCTATGTGGGGGGTGGGGTGGGGGGGCACATATAGTTCTTTAAACAGAGGCAAAATTAGAGGGTCCTTAAGATTCCCCTAAAAGGCTGGGATTGCCTTCGATTCTCAGTCCCGATACTCCTAGCATGGCCAAGGTCTCTCTCTCTCCCCCAGTCCGCTTCGAGGACACTGGCTGGATCAACCCCACAGCCGAGTCAAGGTTACCATTCGTATACATATGCACACGTACAGGATACGTAAGACATTACACACACACGCGCCCCCCTGTCATTTATCCATACTAAATAATCCACCTTATTCACAGGTATAAGGAGGGATATAAACGGACCCCATTGACTAGTCCTCAACTTGAGACCGCCTGGTAACAGAATCGATACAACTTTACCCCATACCACTTGACCATGGTTCTAGCAAATTAACCGAAGGGGCGGGCTCTTTTGGCGTATACTCCCATCCCGAACAAAGTGTGCTTCACCCATGTGACCCCCCCCCCCCCACACCAACTGTCCTTTGAAATGAAATGCCATGCTAAAGGACAACATTGGCTAGGGCAAATTTAGAACCCGATATTTCATTTTTCAGAAGTGCGAGCTGATGAAGTGGATTAAAAAGGAGAAAACCAACGAGAATCTACGCAAAACGCCAATAAAAGGGTTCCCAAATCGACAGAGTTGGGGAAAATAAAAACACTTGGGATCCAGAGGACTCGCAATTCTCGTGCACCTCCCTTCCCCCCAACAAAGGGAAGGCGCCTCTGATTAAAAAATTCGGTCATACCCGAGCCAGTATATATTTTTAGACCAACCCCAACCCATCCCTCCCGTTCACTCTCCAGAGGGTTTATGTGCCGATATTCAACTCAAGGTACCAGGAATTAAGAGGTTTTGTACCAGTACCTGCCCCGACGCCCCCCCCCCCATCTCAAAAGCGAGTGAAAAGGTCAACTTCCCCAAATCTTCAAAAGTTACGACAACTCCCAACATCAGTTTCCCACCATGGTTTGATGGTATGGTATTGCTCATTAAGCCTCCCCCCCCTCCTTACTGGCTTTCTCTCCTTTCGGTTCATCCCCCCCCCCTTCCTACCTTCCATTCTAGGGGAGATACCTTACATGCTCCCCCAATAATCTTTATGAAAACCCAATCGAAAGCAGACTAGTTAACACACCGCCCCTGATCAGCGTCTAGGAAATTTAGACGACCCACTACCCCCCTTCCAGCCCCCGCCCTGGGTTGGGTTAACCTTGAAAAACCAAAGTTTCCCCCTCCCTCTAACCTGTGCGCGAAGCCCCCCGTCCACGCCCGCGGACAGAGACTAAGGAACGATATCCTTTTAAGCGACAATTCGCCGCATGTGCCAATCATCTGCGGGGATGTTCTGGGTATTCTCCCAATGCCAAGGCAGCCCAGAAAGCTCGTCCTAACCCCCTCCACCCTGGGGGCGTCACCCACGTGCAATGTGACTGTACATACGCACACCGTGTACCTTGACCTTGCACACGGGCCCCACCAATTACCCACAATACAACCCAATCATAATCCTAAAATACGCGGGAATCTTAACCTTGAGGGAGAGGGGGCACGACGACGGAGTCACCCCTACCTCTCCCTCACCAAGACTCGTGGTGTGAGCATATCCACTCATGCCTTGTGGTTCTTTGAGAGTACCAGGTTAGATGAGGGACGAGATCTGGTAACCAGACATACGGCGCTTAAGGAACCGAGTACTCCCCTCCCCCAACATAATACACTCGAAGGCCTACACGGTGCGCCAACGCCCTTGCAAATGGGTGCACCCTTTTAGGAAGCGGAGCTCCAGATGAGCGCCTCTTCCAACCATCACGACTCCCCGCCCCCACAAAAAAATAAACACCACACATTACGAGGTGGGGAGGGGGAAGGGGAATTTAACACCTTAACCCCCACGTTCACCCCAAACTGGATCCACCATGCACCTAATATTCCACATCAACGCTGGGAAATATCCATTGGCCAATGTCCCCACGCTTTAACAAACCTTAATTATCTCTCCCCTCTCCCTCAATAGAGGGGAGTCCAGGGTGGTTTATATTAGGAGCTACCCAACCCTCTTCCACACCAATGTGAAAAAGTAACTCCAATCTCTTCCATAATCCGTAGTGCCACAGGTGAACTATGCGCAATGCAACCAGGTACCACCGCCTCTCAACACTTTTTAGTACCATTCAAACCAAAGAAAACATCGTAAAGGGCGGAAATTTTGATAATGATATCTTAAAAAAATAAACTGTGGCTCTAAACGTCTTTCTTATAACCAACTTATCACGCAACCTCTACCCTGTATCCGCATGATCGTGTACATTAGCTCTGAATTTATACATTCAATCTTTCAAATACATCGTGTATACATAGATCACCCCTGGGTGATTGCCTCAGGGTTATGTTAGAGAACAGTCAAACTTACGGACCTCATAACATAACATAACAATTACACGGATGACAAAAGCCACAAGGGCCTATCAAAGGTCATCCGCCTCCGTCAAAACCCACCCACATTTTTTTTTTTTTTTTTTTTAGAGCTCATCTGGCGACTGCCTACTTGGGCATTAGTCGCCGTATTAAAACTGGCCTAGTTCTAGGCTACTTTAAAATGAAATTAAAGAGAGAAAAAAAAAACGACACCCCAAAAGGGGGAAAGGAAGCAAGCTGGTGCGTCGGGGAGAGGTCCCCCCGGCGCAGGAGCGTGCAACTAAAGAAAAAAAAAACAAACAAAAAAAACAAATGCAAAAAAACAACAAAAAACAAACAAACAAACAAACCTTGCTTAAATAATAGGGAGAAGGCCGGCCTCCCCCAAGAAGTCAACAAGTCAGTGTGCACGAATCTGTCCCAAGCACAAGGGATAAACCCACCCACAAAAAGCACCATCACTAGGGGAAGACAAAATCAAAGTCCCCTACAATATAATATAACGGATGACAAAAGCCACAAGGGCTCATCATAGGTCATCCGAGTCAAGCGGCCTCTTTTTCAAGGCACCCAAACTCCCAGGAAAACTACATCCAGGATTGCATCCAGAAACAAGGGTATCACCAATCAAGGCTTGTCAAGAACTAAATCATGCAGCTATAGATATATACAAACAATATTAATATATACAAAACTTAGGAACCATCACAACCTTCCCTTCCCATAAACTCATCCAACCTACTCTTAAATACATTTAGATTTGGACTACCTACTACCCTCTGCGGCAATTTGTTCCAGAAGTCTACCACTCTATTGGTGAAAAAATATTTTCTTAAATCCAACCTACACCCTTGCTTTTTAATTTTCAAGTGGTGACCTCTAGTCCGATTTCCATCATCTAACTCAAAAAACTTGCTAACATCCAATTTATCTATCCCGGAAAAAATTTTAAAGAGCTCAATCATATCTCCTCACCCCACTCTCCCACATAACTTAGATGTAAACCGTTTTTAAGCTCCTTACAAAAACCATAAAAAAAAAATTCATTTTTTTTATCTAGTTAATTCAATTTATACAATTATGAATTCTATTTTTCCTCTCATCTCAAAGCCGGGAGGTAGACAAGAGTCTAAATGGTAAATCCTCGTCGATTCCTCCTGGCACAAAGGGGGTTGACTGAATGGAATGTGGAGTGTTACACAGGTTACAAACAGATCTTGCAGTTCATAGTAGGCGACCTGGGGTAAAACTAGACGATCTGGGTGTGTTGGGTGAGTAAGAGGAACTTGTCCATTGCAGTTGTATATTCAGTGACAATTTAACATTCGCAGTATTCTTTCATTCTCACCAGAAACAATTTTAGCCATCACAAAAATCACCAGGGGCATATGAAAGAGGACCCCCGAAGTTTGAAACGCGCTTCAACTCAAGATCGTTGCTACGACAACCAAACCTTGTCCCACACCTGGTAAGGAATCTCAGTTGGGTGAACTACCGGTACTTATCTTTTCTTAGTAAAGACACATTCACCCAACAACTATTTAAGAGGTGTAGCAAAAGTGCTACAATGGTGTTAACGGGATGTCGTGAAAAGCAACTAAATCTCAACTTGGGATGAAGACACTAGACTGGAATCCCAGAATATTGTATAATAATCCAAGGTACTAGGAAGTCATACGACTAGGCTGAAAGATGAAAAACTAGTAGGCATTTTGAGGGATGGCAAATATCTACCTTAAAATCCCTCCTTACGCACAAACCTTTAGGAGGGGGGTATACTCATAAGGGAAGAGGTGGGCTTGCCACCCCCCCTACCCCAACCTAATAACGAGATCCTAACGCCTACCCACAGCCATTTTGTTTTTAAAAACAAACGATAAAATGCGAATGGGGCGGATTAGGGGAGGGGACACCCAACGAAAAAAAAACCCGTGAGCATGCGAACAAAAATGTAGGTAAAACTATAATTTTGAATGGTTTTCACCATTGATTTGTATCCATTACGATGCTTTTTTATTTTTCAGCGGGGTGGAACCTATTGATTAACGTGGGTTCCAAACCAGGGCTGCAAATCAACCCCAATCGGGGCACTAACCAGACGACTAAAAAAATCAACGAGGGATCTAAGCCGGTCTTTGAAAGGGGTGAAGTCATAAGTAAAATATGGGACGGAAGGACACGCAAATGTCCCAAACCTACCCTCAGATCGACCCCATTGCGGGGCTGGCACCATAAAAGCTTTCCCTAATCAGGGCAGATGCCCTCAAGGGAGGAGGTAATCGAATGAAGGCAGGTTTACTCACAGGAGATGGCGGAGAACAGTCGGAAGGATAAAATGGAAGAAAAGGAACGGTGTGAAGACCAAGATCGAAGAGGATTTTAAGAGACGAGTACAAACTAAATGCTGGAGCTGAACCCTACATGATGCAGCCCCCTCCCCGGTACACCCCTTTTTAGGTATCATATAACAAGGTCTGCTGACCAAAAAGTCACGTGCTCACATATTCTGATTTATGACCATACGACCTTCAAAACTTTCATCAATTCAAAAATTAACCTTAGGAGGACCTTGAAAGGTATATCATTCGGAAGAGAATGTAAAACATAAGGGTTTCAAATTTCGTTAGAATCTGCCTAATAGTTATGATGTTATGGCCGAAGAATATAATTCCCGGGCTAACCTTGGGAAGACTTTGGCAATTATATCATTTAAAAGAGAATGTAAAACAACAAGGATTTCAAATTTCGTTAGAATTGACCGAATAATACAATGTTATTACAAAAACAAAAAAGCAAAACGGGGACCGACTGACAGTGAGATGGAGAGTCCCCCGCGACTAAAAAAGGGAAGGTTTGGGAAAGTTACAACACGCTCCTTAGATTACCTACTGCCCAGAGACCCTTAATATGGCTACAAAGCTGTGTGTACACTTGTAATAAAAACAAGTCTGCAAAAAAACTACTCAATTAAGAGGCATCGCCTGTTCCCCAACAAAGTTCAGTCGTTACCCATAAATCTAATCCGTCTATTCTTACACCTGCGCAGGGAGGATGCTTCTATCACACGACTTCTGAGCCTATTTCCTTCATTTACCACGTTGTAAACTGATCTCGTAAATCTAAACTTATCCAACTTAAACCCTATGTGCCCTATCTCCCCTATATTTTTTACCCACTTGAAGACTTTAATCAAGTCCATCTCGAACTCTCAACGTAAGTAGGTTTACTTTCCTTGGCCTTTCACCATAAGGTAAGCAAGCCATCAACCCTGAATCACTTGAATCATCCTTCTTTGCTAAGACTAGCAAACCAATACCCATTTTATGTTAACCAAATAGCACTGCATAGTCAAGATGAAGTCTAATTAACGCTACGTATAATTTTAGAATATATCAGCACGAGTATTCTTCCAAATATGCATTAATATCTTATTAGCTCTAGTGCTAGCACTTAAGCACTGGTTTCTAGGTCGGATGTCAGAACTTACATGGACACCTACGTATCTCTCTCATACTGACCTTCCCAAAACTCCCCCATTCGATTTATAATTATTCAGCGGATTACAGTAATACAAAGTACACTACACTTGCTTATGTTAAATTCCATTTAATAGATTTCTTCGACCATTGAAATAGTTTGGTCGTCATCTTGTAGATACCTCGGCATCGGAGTGGGACCTTATAATCGTAATCAACCTAGATCATCCGCAAACTTGCTCAGGTCGCTACTTATACAAAACCGTGCAAAATAAGAACAATTTTCGTTTATTAAAATATTTAAAAAAAAACGAGTAGGTAAATGAAAGTGCCATGCTACATAAAGGCATGCATTTAATATATTTTATGAAGATTTCATACGATACAATCCTATATTCAAGAAATTATACTAAAATGAAATGTGGACACGTGTAAAATAGGAACAACAGTTTCACAGAAATGGTTAGCAAGCAAATACAGTAGAAACAAAGCAAGATTTGACAATGATGAAAACCTAAAATTAATGTGTTTGAAGCCTTTGTTTACCATTACTTCAGCGCAACGACGACCACAGTACCTCACCGGTTTCTTGCAAAATCCTTGTGTTATTTTGTTCCAAACTTGTTCAATATTCGTACGGGCTCTGAGCAGACTACTTCTATGTCTTCTTGTTCGAAATAGAATTTTACTCTCTTTGCAGTTGTCCTGCATAATCACTGCTGGCGGGTTCACAGAGTGCTCGGAGTAAAGGTATTACATGTAAGAACTTTAGGTACATTGACGTCTACCGTTCCAATTATTCGCACTAGCGGAGGGACCGCCTCGTCAGACGAAAACATCTCCCAAAGAATGACGCTGCTCCTCCATGCTTGGGAGACATTTCGGGTTAAGTCCTTCAGCTGCAGCGCGTCTCATAAGGCGTCTGCCCATCAGATCAAACATTCATTACTGTACAACACGAGCTTCAGCATATTAGAGTTTCGCCTTCTAGTTCTTTTTATTGACGATTTGGTTTGATTGCGGGAGAAAGAAAATTTAAACCAGATGCATTAAAGCGACGGGGCACTAACGTCTCGCTTCTCTCAGTCTCTAAGGAATCCTTCATATAGAAGCCCCTAGCAGCTCTTTCTTCTCGGATAGTTGTTACCTATAAGGATCGAGCGACTGAGATTTATAGGAGTTTTCATTGTATAACTTCAGATCGCGCGAAATCACACTCTTGGGCCTTCCTACCCCTCTTGAAATCGCAGAAAGAGTCATTTTCAAATGAACAATTCTCTGACGAAGCCCAGGAGTTGCTTTTACGTGAGGTGCCATCTATGCAGAGTGAGTACGACAATAATGGTGGTTGTACAGTTCTTACCTACTGAGCAAAATATTGCAAAAAATCTTATTTTGCAAGTCTAGATATTTGAATAAATGAAAATGGTCCTCTTATTTTGCTCGGTAGTGTACTTATGTCGAGATCATTAATGTAAATCCAGAACAATAACGGCCCCAACACCGAGGCCTCAGGAAGCCAACTGGTAACGGATTTAATCCCATCTATACTAACTCTTTGCTCTGTCACTAAGCCACGACTGAACCCCCCCCCCCGCTCCCATGCGCTTTAACTATTCAAGTCTTATGTGTGACACCCTGTCAAAAGCCTTACTAAAATCCAAATAGACATCGCAATTCTCACCTTTATCGGCAGCATCATACACTTTAATAAAACAGTCACACAATTTACCACTGTAAAGCCGTGTTGAGATTCCTTAACTTCTGTTTATCCAAGTGATCCCTAATAGATTTATTAGATTCCGCCATTTTCTCCGCTACTGTCAAACTCGGTGGCCGGTAATTAGACAATCGTTTTATCGCCCTTCTTAAGATCACTATCAACTTTCTTCTACGTTGTTGGTACAATGGCAGTCGTAATTAATCGCTTCCCCTTAACTTCGAAACCTTAACGGCGAAAACTCTCTTTTAATCAATACAAAATGTCCCCTTAGACAAACCAGCGCTTATCATTTCGTCTTCCCCACACGTTGCCTCATTCTTACCACTTTCTGTACATCTCTCTCCTTACCTTTTCTTCTTGATTAGCACTCTTTGCTATTTCGATTTTAAAGCAGAGGGGGGGGGGATTACCCACCCCCTCCCAAAGTTTCATCCTTAACGATTAGGGTGCACTCCCCCCCCCCCTCAAAAGGAGTGAACTTTAATGCAATCGCGAGCCTCAATTAGGATTGCATAACAAAAAACGGAAAAAAACTAATACAAGCGATTGTATAACGAGACCGCACGAACGAACAATCGCATAGGTATCGGGCGCGCGCGGATATGCAGACAAACTAAGTGTTCGGACGGCAGCGTTGGCCGCACGAGGGACTATACAATTATAGGGTGAACGAACAAGCGTATAACTACGGAGAAGCAATCGTATAATTATACCGCCCGCAAGCACGCAATGCAAGACTAGTGTCCAAACGATAGCAACGAATCCCCCCCCACCCACCACCAACCCCAAGTAAACATGAAAAAGGTTTGGCTAACTGCCCAAGTGACAATCTCAAAAAGTCAGACAATTAATCCGTTGCTTCTAGAAGTAGAGACATTTTGCGACTTTTCGTGTTTTCCGGGAATCTTTGCAATACTTCCTGTCCTCAGTATTGTAGGCTAGTCGTAGAAGTAAAAATCATCTTTGATCCTGTTTAACTTCCCGCACTTGGATTACACGAAAAAGCCTTATAACGCCCTAAGTATTTAGATTTGCACGCTAGTCTTAACCTTATAAGTGCCTATGTTGCCATGTGGAACCACAATTACAAGCCACTTTGACTCAATATATTGATTTAAGGGTTATATTTTTTTATATATAGTTCAATTCGGGCATCAAAGGGTCCTCCTCCCCGGCAGTGGATTAGACAAATTTTCCTCTACCGATTCAGGGTATAAGCTCGGGGCAATAAGAAAACGTCAGAAAGGCTTACGTTTAACCTCAAGATGGGATTGAAGAGCGTCTCCATAGCTTAACCATAAAATTCCAATAGACTCACCTGAAAAAAAGGAAAAAAAACGACAATTAGAAATAAATAATACACTTCGTTACCTTCATCTCCTTCCCTACACTGAAACACCATTTAAAATAAAGGCCCGCCTGCTGTTGTGCGTGAATGATGATTCTACATGTAAGTAATGTGAGAATGCCCCCCTCCCCCTTTAAACATTAAATCCATGCAGAAATGTTAGCACACGAACACCCATACACGTAGCAATCAGACAAACACCCCTGGTTCTCCACCCAGCAATACCATCTGTAGTGACAACACCGTTTCCCCACAAGCTTATTAACCACCTACTTACAGGCGCTCTTTACACAAACACAAACAAGCCCCCTCTCCCCCTGGCTAAAATTAGAATCAATAACCCGTTTCCCCCCGCACCCAAACATGAAGCGAGATAGATTCAGAGGCATGGGCACCCCACGCCCGTGCACACATATACGAAGGGTGTTTCCCAAGGTTAGACCCGAAGATAGCGTACACACACGCAAGTACACTAAAAAGAGTGATCTCATTTTGAAGGCCGGGCAAGTCCAAAGGAGGGGGGGTGGTCTTTGAAGGGTGGTACAGAGTACTAGGTAAAACTCCAGCTCTCACCGTCTAGAAATCAGGCCGCATATAACCCTGGAGAACTAAGCGCCACATCTCATTCAAGCGGTGCAAAAGAGACCAAAAGGAATGAAGACCCGGATTTCACCACTGTCCAGCAGGCTGGGAAACGCTGACAGCAAAACTAGTGCCAATGATGCAATTAGGGGGGGGGGGGTACATCCGAGAAGTGGCACAAACAACAAAATTGTACACTTTAAATGGCGGTGAGTGATTGCAGTAGGGCACGTGATGAGAAATACCAAGCGACATTTTAATTTTTAAAAAATGCTCTAACAAAGGCTGGCAATTCGACTTGGTGGAAAATGAGCAGGTAAGGGCTGACAGATGAAGAATGCTCTCATAACGGTCATGCCCCCCAAAAAATTACTAGGCGGTTTATATGCTGCACCAATGCAATCACAAAAATCATAGATTTTGCCAAAATTAGAATTTAAGCAATATCTTATGTTTTCAGCTTTAATTTAACTATTGTGTATTCAATATCTTTCTAAATAATTAATGTGTGACAAACTGAAAACTTGCAGAAGCAGAGCACAAATCAAACTTCTCGATAGCCAAAGGTTGCCACAAATAGAAATTGCTCAGAAAATGAAATATTAAAGATATGCTGTTCAAATGACTATAAAATTGTATCAAGAGACCAAGAACTATGCATCGAAGAAAAGTAGCCTAAAACTTCTTTACAATACACACGGATCTATAATCCTGTCTTTTCATTACAGAATCCAAGAAAAACAATCTGAACTTGCTGAAATCTTTGAAACTTCAAGATAAATAATAGTACCCAGAAGAGTTAAGGGACTTTAAGATCAAAGAATAAAAAGATGCAAGGCGAGAAGGAAGCCAAGGATATCCGAGGTAAAGAAAAGTGTTCAGTTGGCCAAAGATCACAAAAAGTGAACACAGGAAGAACGGTATGTAAGAAAGACTAGTGTATCGTTATTTCGGATGTAATTTTGTATGTCATTTATGCAATTCCATTTAAATATATCTTGGAACAAAATTGTGCAGAAATTGAAAGATTCTGCATATTTGCAGTACTTCTGGGGCTATATTTGGGAGATGAGTTGTAGAGGCATTTCATCCCGCTTGTATGGTACCAACTGTGAAGCGTAGGTGGTTTTATCATGGTTTGGGGCTGCATGGCTTCATCAGGGCCAGGGGAAATGTATTTATGCCAAGGAATAATTAACTCTACAACTTATACCAGTAAGTTCAAGTTATTGGACCATCTATCCAAAAATTGTATACCACAACACCATACATACAGCCTCACCAAGAATTAATTTGTTTGGAGAACATGGGGGTTCACTCCTTTGGAGTGTACCACAGAGCCGATTTAAGTAGAACACTTGTGGGGACTGCTTGTCAAAGAAATAAGAAGTTACAAGTACAAATAAAACAACTGAAAATTTACAAGCTGATGGGGAAAAGGTCGTCTGAAATTGGTAAAATACATGCAACAAAGAATTATAACTAATTAAAAAAATATATACAGTTCATTTACATATTTATTACATAATACGATTTTATAAGGTGCTTTATTATAAACGTTCGCGGCACCATCGTCCGCGTGGGTGCGATTACATTTTAACACGACATTACAGTGTTGGTCTTCGTAACGACCAATGGGAGGAAATGGAAACGGATAATCAAAAAAGGAATAGCGGTAAGGCCACACCAAACCTATCTTGGACCATGAATGATTTAGAAACCTCCGTGAATAAAGGACCTGTATAAAGAGATGCCCATAAGCACGGAGCAGGGCACTAATAGCGAGAACAATAACCCATGACACTTGGCGGTAAGCGCGCCATTGCTTCACGCTTGCGCGCCTTTTTATCTGTGATCGGTGCGAAACCCGCCAAATATTTTCGCGTTTTTCCACGCGATCGCTCTCTCTCTCTCTCTCCGCCCCAATTTAGAGGGGGTGAGTGGATTGGGGAGGGCGGTGTCGAAGCTAAAATGTCACGCGAAGAGACTCATTATCGAGTCGATACCCCCCCCCCCCCCCTAGTTCCCTGCGTACATACAAAATGTGAAACAATTGAATTAATTTCAGTGCACTTAAAAGTTAAAACAGATACGGAGGGCAAGGATTAGATAAAAGGGAGACGAGAGAATGCGATAAAAGGCACAAAATGGATTTCCTACATCCTGATATTTGGGGAATTCGGGTATGGGGGTAGGCCCTTTACTAATCCCCCCCACGAAGCACACTAGAATACGAATGGGCAATGAGGGCATTTCAATTACTGCAGTAATATATCAGTTGGAAGAAAAGTAAAAATGAACAAAGCGAGTAAAAAAAAATAATCCAGAGAAAGATCACTAATAAAACCCTCCATTCAAAATTTTGGTACATTCGAACCTGGACTCTTACATTCGGAAGTCGAAGTTCTTCCTCGTTTAGTCTAAACCCAAACGTTGAGTCCGTATACCAGGAACAAGTTGGTAGAAAATAAGCATAGACTAGTTATTTTAAGAGCCCATCTGGCGACTGCCTACTAGGGCAAAAATCGCCGTAAACACGCTACAGCCTAATACTAGGATAGATTAAAAAAGAAACGTAAAAAACAGGAACAAAGGCTATGAAACAACCTTAAAAAAAAACAAGGAAGCGCGCTCCTGCGTCGGGGGTAGGCCCGCCTCCAGCCTCCTCCAAAAAGTCATAGTCCCCGAGTGCAGGGGACAAGTGGTAGGCATAGACAATATCAAAGTTGATACACTCGCGGAGACGGACGCAGTTAATCTTCTATAAATAGCAAGGGTTAATCCAAGATTAAATGATTTGTCAAGTTCCCAACGGAGTACTTCGTATATTACGCAAAGAATTGAGTAACAAAAGATTGCGACAAATTTCATAGCAGAGGCGGAGTTGAAAACTGCTACTGGCAAATCACCAGGATCGAAATACAAGACGAAATGTATCTCACTACACAATGCCGGCGATTTGGCCCAGACCCTTCTACCACTTAATTCCCACTCGGTCCCTACCCAAATTGTTCCAAAATTCTACATTCCTATTGGGGAATATAGACTAGTTTCAAGATTTACCTGGAAATCCAAAGCGAGAGCCTTACACGTCGTAGGCCCATTGTAGGTTCTCTCCGTTTCTAACGGAGGGAAAGGTTCTTTTTTTTCCAAGAGGGGGAAGTCATCTCGCCGTCAACCGTGCCCATGCAACACACAACGATCCCCGAACACTCAAAACCGGCTAAAAGTAGTATTTTCCCACAAGAATATTCCCACACGAAACACCCACCCAACTACTCTTTTCCCAACACCCCTAAGTGATTCACACCAACTTCCACAACCAACACAGAACAATAAAGGCCGCCAAAACACCTCAAACCAAGATCACGATTTACGGTATATCTAACCGTCCCAAGCCGATACCAGTAACAAGAAAATAGGGCGGAGGTTATATGGCACTACTTAAGTAGTCTTCAGAACATCCGGTCCCAATCCACTGACCGTTTACAGAAGAACCGTAAAAAAATTGCATTATCCGTACGAACACTCCCACCTGAACGTGCGACTCACCCGAAATTCTACCATTGTTTCAACTAAAATTAGTTTCCTTTAGTTTAGATGGCAACACCTATCCTTCTTGAATGCCTCTGTGATAAATAAGAGAAAAATGCTCGAAACCTTTTCTTTCTTTTTTTTTCCCCCCGTCTGCCGCTACTTTGCATTACAAGGGGGGGTGCATGAACGCAAATAATAGGAAACCTCAACTATAGATTTAGGCGGGGTGGGGGGGTTCTTCGAAGCTTTCGAAGTCATCGCTTGAAAACATTAGCATGATGGCATTAAAACAAAATCAATACCCACCAGCTTGATTGTGGACATGCAGGTTAAGAGGACCCCTACCCCTAATTACAACTAATATAAAGAACGGATGACGTAACGAATGAAGCAACAAACTGACTGAGGGACAGCCAATCTCTAATGTGGCAATGTGACCAAAACTTAAAACTACAATTTTAATATTTATTAAAGCTAGCCTAAGCGAACGAGACTGGCTAAGGCAAATCTATTTTAAGAATAGATAGCTATTGATTAGCCTCTTGTAGACTCCTTTTCTTATGGCAAGATAGCGAGACTGTTAGGCCAAACACTAATTTTGTTCCCTCTTAAATTAGTAAACAAAGTCGTTACGAGTAAACACTGCATTTCACACACTGTGTGTGTCCATGGTACATAGTTTACAAGTATACATATAACTTTAAGGAAACTGGTGGGGGGGGGGCACCCAAAATTGCAATTGGCACAATCCCATAAAGCTATTAGAGAGTATAAATATACTAGGAATCAGATCACCTCTGCACTTGAATCAATACTAATAATTCTTAGACTATTCTAAATAGTTTGGAGATAATCCTCATGAGGCTCCAATCTTGCTTCAAATTCATACAAACCTCCAATCTTTAGACAAAAGAACCGCAGGTCTACTCAAGCGCAAAACAAGGGCAAAGAAAAACAAACGACAAAAGAATGTCGAGAAATGGAAATGGGTAAATAGTAAACAAAACCGAACAAAGAGTATCGCAGATTATTCCCTCCATTTCAGACAATAGACCCCCCCCCCCCAAACAAAAAATGCACGATGAACAGTAGCAGTCAATCCTGATCTGCGAATCGCAAAGACTTACAAAGAAACTTGACACGTTAAAGGATCACCCCCTATAAGTAAATTCCAATGCTCTCCTTACTCATCTGTTCCTGGAGATTCCCAGTTGAGTACCAGCGTTTGTATTCATCAGTTCCTGTAGTTTCCACATGAACCATTGTACCTTGTATCGATGTTAATGGAACGTGGTCCATGTACTCAATTCCTGAGGGTTTCAATAAGTACCAATGCTCTTACGTGTTACAAGAGGTTTCCAAAGCGTATCACTACCCACTGTACTCATTCGTTCCTGGGCATTTTCAGCGAATACCCGTGTCCTTTGTACTAGACCGTTTCTGGCCATTTTTAGCGAGTATCAGTGACACTTGTACTAAAGCATTCCTGGGCATTTTCTGAGAGTACCAGTGTCCCTTTGTACTAGTATTCTCCGGGGGTTTCCGATGCATCTACCCGGACATCAGCATCTGAGTAGGGAGTAGGTATATATGGTTCTGTATTGCAACCTTGGATTAGGCGAGCATCGTGTTGCCTCAATTCGCTTCTTCCCTACGTCCAATCGCGGGAGTGAAGCGGAATCCCGCTCCAAATCGCAGACGCAAGACCTAAACAAGAGTTCATACTCATTGTAGCTCCTCACCCTTCAAGAGTAGTCGAAAAAACTAGCGTAAGAATCACCAACACGCCAAACAAGAGCTCATACTTGTAGCTCGCCCTTATTAAAAGTGTTCATCCCAACCAAAAGGTTTTGAAAGCAAGGTGTATATAGAAGAGGGAACTGGAGGGGGGAGGGGAGCATCCATTCTGAAGGAAGCTCGCCCTGCGGAATCCTTGCCCAAGAGGCCACACCATGGCTGGCATTGAAAGCTGAAGGCTTGTAGTTCAATCCCAATTATATACAATTATTCCAATAACTGGCTCACATTCCGCGGGTGTCGCCTACGGCGCCGTGTAAAAGAGGTGTGCCGGATGCCACACTACCTCCGCGCCAACACTCTTGGTGCCATCAAATGGTGCGGGGTGCTGGAAATTAGGAGGGGGGATATCGTTCTAACAGTCCAGGTCACAACACTGAGGTGCCCCCCCCCTTAAGAAAACTTCCCCCCGTTTTAAGGTATTAAAATTTAACTTGTAGCACCTCCCCCTTTACTCCCCAATCAGGAGAAAATTAGTGGTAAATAGGGTCCGTCGATCCAAGACGACCAATAATTCCAAACAGCCACACCTTTATTCAACCCCTCCCTGATATATACCTATTAAAATATACATACATTCAAAGACTACGACCCCCCCCCCCGCTTACTCCTTAAAAAAACAAAAAAAAACAATATCTAACGAATTCATGGACCACAAAAAACATTACTCCACAAATGGCCCAAACTTGATAACGCGTCACACCCATACTGGGAAAGGGGGTGGGGATAAAATAGAGCATAGTGGGAGGGGAGAGTCCCAAACCTCTCCCAGCCTAGCCTTCCCTATTTACCTGCCTTAGACGAGACATATAAGACACCAAACTACTCATTTAAAACGCGGAGGTAGTGCGGGGGAAGGTATCTCAGTCTACCTCCCCCCCTCCATATCTGTACACATATATGCAACTATATATACATACACGGGGACTGAGAGAGGGTGGGTTGCAAGGTATGTGCGTATTCATGTCTAATGGGAGACTGGCAAATGAATTAGGAAGCGATTTCCACACCTTAAAGAAGGCCAACAAGAGGCCAGCCAGATTAACCCATTAACACCACCACCACCCCCATTAGCGCCGCCAAGCCTCCCACAAACACTAACTGTTGTTACTAATCTTCTTCCACAAATAATAATTCTAATAATGTATTATTAAGTTAACATGCGGAATGGCGATGGATGGGGTTCGGATGTATTATTACTCTTATTAAGTGGCAAGGTTTCTAAGGATCTCTGGATGGTATCGTGGAGGGTTTTGAATGTAGGAAAGATTCGAGCGGGGGAGGGGGTTAGAGACTTAACGAATGCCTTATGCTTTGGGTATAAGTGGTGCCGGAGAGGGTATGGCGGTGCCAACGATGAACATATCGGAATCAGACTATGATAAGGAAGAACAAATTTATACACGAGCAGGAGCGAAACTTGAGAGGGGGGTTTGGTAAGGGAAGGGGAGGGGGAGTGCGAATAAATATAAGACAGAATGTTCCGAGGTGTAATGGCAAACGCCAACGAGTACAAAGTGGGCATCAAGCTGTTGTAACAGGAATAAGTGCAAGGCCAATAACCTGACTAGCTGCATGAAGACACTTCTTGGAGGGGCGTCGAGACCGTGATACTGCGCAACTCTCCTGCCCCGGTCCAACCTCCGCAATGAGAGGCCCCTTCACACCAAGCATCCACAGGTTTGTGTTAATTCGAATATAATCTCTTTCAGACGTACCCGCGTCACGACGTGCGGTGGCGAAACGTTTTTGTGGCGGCCAAATTCTTCGCGCCAGGCCACCACACGTCTCCATGGAAACTAACTGCATACATTATATCTAGCTGACCCCCCCCCCCCTCATTTCCATCGTTGGCACTAATCACTTTAAAACATCAAATACGAAAACCAAGGAGGGGATGTCCCTAAAATTTATATCTAGGTGGAGGGACGGGGGGCGTAAAAAGATATGGCGAGGAGGGAAGGGGGAGGGGGTTAGGCCAGAAAGTCACGCTATGATCTGTATGGTAACTGCGAGGTGGTTCCCTAACTACACACTTTAATCTAAACAACGAGGGCTAAGTCCGTTCACCGAGAGCTCATTAGGGACTCGCCCCTATCAAGACCAGAACCTGAATCCATTTTCCCTTCCGCAGGAAACCAACCGAATCGATCAGAAATTGGGACTATCGACTATTGAGGAATCTGAGTTCATCGCCATGTCAACGCTGGCAAGGCGACCGAGACACACTCCCACGTCAGTATTGGCTAAAAACTACGAAAATTATATTGGGCCGTATTACTAAAGGGAAAACAAACGGGGGGGGGGGGGATCATCCAGTTACTCAAAAAGGGGTTTCGTAACCTCTAACAGAAAATCACTCAGTTGGGAGTAGTAAAACTGAAACGTCCAAGGATTAAACGAAAGGAGAATAAGCGAAGTGGAACAAAGGGGAAGGAATAAAGAGTACAAAAGGCAGCGAGAAAGATAACCCAGGGATATTCTCCCTACGCAGGTTCCACGGGTAGGTGAGTACACACCACAACCGACCAGGTAGACACAGCTGGAACCCAGGACTCAAATTCCCCCCACTCCATCACGCAATGGCGGGTTGTATTGGTCTTGCGAGAATCTGCGATTCATCAACGCCCTCCCCAGAGGTTTCTCACCCTAAAGAACCTCATGGGGTTGGAATCTACAAAATGGATTGGGGGCTCGGTATATAAAAAAACTGCACAATAAAAAATATATAAAACGCGGGAATAACGGCTACCTCTCCCCCCCCCCCTCGAACTGTGGCACTTTAATAAACTCCAAATTATTTCTACCCATCTTTAATTATAATTAATCCATTCATTGTGGGCTTTAGCGAAAGCTAAAAAAAAAAAAATGCCGCAGCAGAGATTCGAACCGGTCATATTACGTCTCTCCGTCGACAACTGGTTTGCAGATAACATTTTAATTCGAAGGTATACATTGTAAAGGAGACCCTATAATGTCTTCGTGAAAGAGAATATGCTTCCCCATGGATTTGAACCCGCGAGTATGCATGTCGCCACAGCCTCGTCTGCCTCAGCAGAAACGCGTGCGTGGTCGCCCGTTCGAATCCCAGTGGAAGCCGACTTTATCATTGGCGAAGGGCGGAATTATGATGGCTATTAAAAGAGGGTGCATTAAAGGGGGAGGGGAGTGGGATGTATGGAGAAAACGACCTAGTCACCCAACTACGGCATTTCCTCCATATATCTAAAGAGAAGCGGACTACAGCTTAGCTGAGTGGAAACCGCTTCTGATTTTAACGAAGTTAAACCACATCGGGCGTAGTTAGTCGCGGGATGGAGTCCCGATTCGGTCCCGATTAGGGTCACCTTCCCAGCGGCTGCCAGGCGGTGTATATAGATACCGATATGAGTGGTTCGGATTCACGTTAATCAGTAGACACCCCCATTGACAAATCTTAATTGGGTGCGAAATCCCTACCATAAAATAAGCACCACAGTAGGCGCCCCCCAAACAAAGACGTTGAGCAATAATCCCTCGAATGACTTCTAAGACTTCACGATCTCAACTTGCCTTAGTAAAGAGTCCATTAACACCCCCTTTCCACATGTGTATTAATCGACAGTGGTCGTTTATACCCCCCCCCCTCCCTCACTTAGTCTCGTTATTTGGAAGCTAAGCTATATTTTCAACAGCTATTCCCCGTTGGATTACGAGACTACGAGACTGTAGTTGTAGTTCCAGTCTACCCTAAATCTTCCAGATGTGAAAATTCACTCAGTGTCATCAAACATGGGAGCTCTTTATGTATTGCTGACTAATGTATACATGTGCACACAAATGATATATATTCGAACCCATTATCAACGACAATGTAGGCGATAAATACCACCACCGTGTGTGTGGAAGTGGGGGAAGAGGGTTCGAACACTTGAAGAGGAGGCTAACGAACATCGCCTTTCAAATGGCGGGGGGACTCCTCCTCCCCTCCCATCACTGGGTTCCCAGACGCAGCAGGGGAAGGAATCCCCAGGTGAGGCTCCAGTTCGGGAAAAAGATAGGCTGGGGACGGGGAGAAAATGCTCTCAGCCCCCCGCCCCTAAACAACCTTACCCACGAGTGGCGAAGCTGGGTAAGGGATGCATAAAACAGGGATGTGTGGGTGGTGGAGAACCAAGCGAAGAGAGACATTGTCCTAAATGAAAAAAGGTAGGTAGTCTTGGACAACAAAAATAGGCTTCTTAGTCTAATTATTCCAAATTTGCTGTTATCTATTTAAAGAAAACTATAGTAACCACTAGGCCTTTAAGCCGGTAATACTCAAGCCTTTTAATATTGTTGTACACTTGCAACTTTAAATGAAGCCCTGGAAGAAAAAAAATCCTTCACTGGTAAAAAAAATGGTTTGTCCTCAACTTGAAGTCTAACGTGGCAACGATTAATAGAAATTTATTGCGTTTGGTTGTAAGTTCTTCCTCATCCTCCATTTATAACTTTTTCGCACCATCTGATCGCCGTTTATTTAAATAATTAATCACTTAAATGTCAAAGTTTACTCCGATATAAATGAAATAGAAAAAATCAAGTATATCGCATCAATACTGAATAACTTACTTCAAGAAAAGTACCCACTGCTTAGTTAAACGTTGGGAGAAATTGTCTACCCCCAAAATTGCATTTGATATATTAATTATTTTAATTTCCTTTAAAAAAAAGGGGAAAGTTTTTGTCCTTTTGTCTAGGCCCGCATTTTATTTCAGAATGACAAAATATTGAAAATTGACTATTGAACATTGGCAAAATCTCATTTTTTTTTGTTATATTCTTAAATCAGTCATTGACTGTAATTAGTATTTGTATGGAAGACGCCCGATCCTTGGGCAATTTTAAATCGTGGTTCGGATTACAAGTAAAGCTGTAAATGTAGCCCGTTGCTTTCAATTATTACCAATACCTGCTCTTTGCCGTAAACCGAAACGCACGCAACTCTCCTGGAGTAGCATTTAAACCTCTTAGGGGATCAAGGATGGGAAAAGAGCTATAAAAAAATGGGAAAGGAAAACAAAAGATTCGAACAAAAATAACACGGACGGACTGTCGCCGCCTCCTTTAGAACTGGCGCTAAAGTGTGGGTGTGGGTGTGGGTGTGCAAGGGTAGGGAAGGACCCTTTCTTGCAACGGGAACATTCATTCCACCCTTTGTGGGGACTCTACAAAATTTTACTCTCACAGAGAATCAAACGCGACCGAGAATGTAAAAAAAAAAAAAGGTGCTGTACCACCCGCCATCACCAATTCTCACGACTCCCAAAATCAGCCTCTTCTAAAGCGCATCTCTAAGCACCTTTCAAACGCGGTACCATCAAATGTTGCTGTATGACGCGCATGCGTCCACATACGCACACGCACGCAAATACAGACACGTGCATAAACCCCATTCCCACCCCCCTTAGGAAGGGTAAGGGAGCAAAGGATTACGGGATTATATTGTTTTTGTCCGTTAATCCTTTTGTGCGGGTTGGTCCTAATGAATCCCTAATGGACGACCCTAAAAACAACATGCCGGATTTCTAAGAGATTTCAGGTGGAAGGGTTGGAAGGGTTTTTTGTCAAGTTTTCAACGTACCGGGGCTTTTTTTTTAAGGGTTTAACGACAAGGTTTTTTTTTAAGGTCCGTTTTTTGTACTCTTCATATCCAAGGGTTCCGTACTACCGATCTTTATCTTAGGGGAAAATCGGTACGGTAAAGAAAGATGTGGAGATACGTAAACAGTGTTCCTGTGACGAATCACAGGAAGAAGCGGAGGAGATTCGTCTGCACCTTTGAACTAACGAGCTCCAGCCAATTGAAAATACATGGATCGAGATTGGAGACGGACCGATGCTCATTGTGGACGACAGGAGAGCTTAACAGGGACCACGGATCAAATGAAACTGTCCAAAGGTACAATAAACCACGCCACCACAAATGTGTATAATTTTATTTAAAAAACCTAAATATATCCTGCATCCTTTGTTCAAAAAGCGCCACACCCCTCATCTCCCAAAGGGCCCACCTCCCCGAACTTAACTCACTTGCTTATAACAGTTGCGCTAAAATCCCCTCGTTGGTTTTAGATTAAAAAAAACACTAAACAAAAACATTACTTTACCATCCCGAAGTTTCGTGCTGCATGATCCTCCCCTCCCTCTTCCAATTCGCCCTTGCCAAATGAACCTGCTAACGTCTTCCCCTCGTCTATTCTCTCGAGTGCCACCTCAGGGTCCCATAAGGTATGGTTTAGCAGGGGTCCACTGAAACGTGGACGAACGCCCCTCCTAGCCCAGCCCCGAGTGACCGCCATTATATGTCCTCCAAGCTCTAATACAATTTCCTTTCCCTTTTCTGTCCAGATCGGCAGCTGCTGTGAACGAGGGAGAGAAGGCGAACTCCTGTGCTAGACGCCAGATAAGATTCTCCCTTTATTTCCTGCCCTCGTTCCTATTGCGACTTAAATTTTCAGGAGGCACCGGATTCGATTCCACAGAAAAGATTTTGGCCTTAGCAGGGAGCTAGTCGCCACTCAGTCGGTGCGTTGGTATGCGGGCAGACAACTACGGCAACGTACATAGGTCACCACAGCCAATTATGACAAAACCGCCAATTCTTCCACCCTCATTTCTTTCGCACATAACATCACTTCCCCCTGAAAGTGCGATCCCCCCCCCCGTCGGGACACAGAGTTATTGGTAACTGGTTGGTGACAAGACGATACCACCCATCTATTTGCACCATCGACACCCCACAAAGATGATCGGCCCCTGAAACTTTCGGATTGTCAGTCATTCTGATCTTAACGTGCATTTCTTATCAAATCGGGGAAATCCGTCCACCATTAAAAATGGACGGGTGGCGGAATGTCCCCTCCCCATCTCTATATCAACCTGGATTAACTCCACACTTTCGAGCCAGCGAACTGACCTTGACCCTACCCAGATCAATGAGCGCAAGTCTCTTCCGAGTAGGCCTCGCCCACTTGCTACCTCCGTTGCCGTGACAACACCCCTCTACCCAAACAAGATACTTACAAGTACCTCGCTCGTCCCCCTTCCCTTCGAAGGGGGTCAATTGATTCCGAAGAGGGGCCATGGCGCCATTAATGAGACCCTCCCCCCCAACGCTCACCGAAACAAGAAAAGAGAAATTTGAAGAAATCACAGTCGGCAGGAGACTAGTACTCCCCCCCCATCCCCATTAGACTAGGGAGACCCACCCACACGAAAGAACAGGGCAAAAAAAAAGAAAAAAGTTAATTAAGAAGAGCAAGAAATTCTAATTGATTCGCGCAGGATTTCATTCAAGGGAAAAATAATTGAAAGAGGAACAAGAGAAAGAAAATAAGGTGGCAAGAGCTGTTATAACAAACTGCTATTCAAGTGTTTAAGATGAATTTGAATCATTAAAAAGCGAAAACCAGCGAGGGAATCTACCAGAAAATGAAATCCGTGGAAGGTATACATAGTAGGCTTTGCAGTCATCCCCCACCCCTTTCCCCGTTCAATTTAAGCACTCACCAGCCTATTTCTTCAGTGATAGTAACAAAGATACAAAACTATAATAGACCAAAAAGCCTACCACGATAGGTAATCTCCCAGAAACTTTTCAGCCAATATGCACAAGGAAAAGTTACAACGAAACGAGACCTACAATTTTCTCGTAAACACAAATATCGTACCAATTTTGCGCATATTAACATAGTCAAAGACCAGTCCCACACCCTGCAACAGATCTCTGGAAGCCTACAAATACGATAGGACACCATCAAATGTGCCTATTTAATTTATTTTTCAATGTGCTCGCTATACAGACTCCCGAGGAAGCAAGCGTACCGTGAGGTGGGGATATCACCTGCTAGCCTAGTTACAGTCTAATTACTTCAACTATCAATTAAGTTCTTGCTTCGTCTCTCTAATCAAGATTATAACACTCCGGCGAAATTCTGCAAGGGGTGGATCATATTAATAGTAAGGGGCAATACAACTCAAAACTGGAGTATAACCCCCCTCCCCTCCTTCAGTACTTCGAGAAACTAGTGATGTCTCGGGTCGTCAGAGGGCGTTAAATGTTTTTATTTAAACGACATAATTCTGCACTTAAATGAGTTTCCAATCAAAACCACCGTACTTCGAAGGGAAGCTACAACGGACCACTAAGCAAATTGAAAAGGGGGAAACCAAGATGGCCCCTCCCCCTGGTGATTTCTTATCATCGCGAGTGAATCAGAAATGATGACACCGACGCAATTTCAGAGGAATCAGTGCATAGAATAACGGAATGTGCTTGTGCACATGTAAGCGAACGCGGCTACGCAAGTACACGTGTGTCTCCATATACAAGGACGTTTTGCACGTGTGGAAGTTATTAAATCACTGAATGCAAACGTATGTCAGTGTGTGCATGTATAAGGCAGTTTATGTACCCCCCCCTCCCAACTTGTAAGCCTATGTTGTGCAAAAAATCCGCGGATCCAATTCATCGACTAATTCACACAAAAAAAGCAAAACCAACGAGTACAAAAAAATTAGAAGAGGTTCGCAATGAAAGTGAAGATAAGAAGTGAATGTGCGAAAGAGCCCGAACAGCCAACGGGCGACAGATGACAATCCAAATCACCATTAAGAGGGTCACAATTCCTTAAAATTTATTCATTCACTCCCTCCCATGCCCCGGTCATACACCATAATCAACCACCATCAACAAAAATGACTAAGAAAGCCAAGATTTATAGACGGAAAAATCTAAATAGGTCGAGAGGAATACATTAACGGTTTAAAACTGAGAAGAGAAGCCACTGGAGCATCACAATGATAAATACCGCTTCTCTCTCTCAAGGCAGATGGCAAGCCGGTGGGGGCGGGGAGAAGGGGACCTAAGACTTGAAAAGTATGGCTTCGCGTAATTCCGAATAATATTCTTTTGTGCTACGTGTGAATAAAAAAAAATCAAGTTCGTCCATTCTCTTGTCGTCACAGCCAAGCGTTAGTCTCGTAAACAAGCCTAACCCTGCCCCCCCCCCTTACCAGATTCACTTTAAGCATTCCATTCCCTCATTAACGACGCCACCCGGAGGGTATAAAAGCTTGTCAAGGGATGGCGAAAGCTGTGACTGACAAACTTATGCCCCTCAAGTCCCTAGTTTGGAAACTAGACATTACATCTTCCCGTTGATATTTCACCATCCAGCCACCCCACCAATACCAATCTCTGCCAAGATTTAGATCTGAATGTGGCCATTAAAAAAAAAAGACCCGTTCTACCGGCGCCATGCAAGCCAATCTCACTGAATCTAGAGAAAGGAAAAGGGGCGGGGTAAAATAATACAGAATACATACACGAGTGCACACGCACCCATAAACATCCCTAATCGAGCCCCCCCCCCTCCGTCTCATGAATTTGACCAAACAAACACCACGCCATTAAATATTTTGGCCACAATATCCACACAACCTCCAAATATGAAGCTGTGAACACGCCTAAAAAGAGCGTCTGTAAGTGCCCCGCACGTAATTCACAGTGCGAGCCTCTTCTTTGACTACAACTAGACAAGATCACACCCCAAAACAAACTTGTACTCGTGGGTGGAAAAGTTAAAGAGAGGATAGTATAGATGGCGGGGAAAAGGTCAATAAGGTTTGCTGACCAAAGTCGCGTGCTCTCATTTATGATCTTACGACCTTCAAAACTTTCAATAATTCCAGGACTAACCTTGGGACGACCTTGGCTATTATATCATTCGAAAGAGAATGTAAAACAACATAAGTGTTTCAAATTTTGTTATAATCGGCCGAATAGTTACAATGTTATTACCAAAACAAAAAGGCCAAACTAGGACCGACCAAAATAGTGAGATATAGAGTCGCACTCGACTAAAAATAAGGACTCTTAAACCCCTGCCAACCGAGAGTTCACGAGAATTTTAGAACCACCCTGATCACACCCACCCAAACAAGCGCGCGTGTAATCTCATGGTGGTGACCCCCCCCCCTCATGAGGTCAAGGGGTCAGCCCCCTCACATCCAAGTGACACACGAAGCAATACAGGTGGGAAAGGAAGGGGGGGGGGCAGAGACGACAAAGGAAAAATTATATACGAATCAAAATAACCAAGACATTCTGCGCTCACACCTCCAACCAACACAATCACCCACAAACAGGTTTCGCACAATTATAAACACGCCCCCCCCCTCATTGGCGGAAAATGAAATACTCCCCCACAAACCTACATTTCCTCAAAGGGGAAAAGGGGGGCACGAGATGGGAGATGAACGAAATATGCGAGAAAACTTGGAAGGATCGAAGCAACACGACGAAAAGGGGGTCGAGGATAACAAAGACTGATGGTAAGAGATGAAAAGGATTAATGGAAAAGTATTTCCTAAAAAGCAAAACTAATGAGGACATATTCGAATATTTCTAAGATGTGTAAAGAAAGTGGCGAAGGTTGAAGTGAAAATGTGTGGAAGATAGCCACATAAACACCTGCAGACATAGGAGCCGGGAAGATCCCGCAAACCTAAAGGTGCCGGTGGTAGGGTAGCTGCCAAAGCTACACTTGACACCCCATCAAGAGTGTGTGTAAGATCACACACACACACACACACACACACTGGTGAAGTGTAAAAGAAAAAAATCCTCAAAGGATATAGAGAGCAGAACCCCTGCAATGAAAGGTTAGAGCACCAATCCTCCAATCCCCGCATGCAGACCAGAAAGAGCACAAATCCTCAAACGGGTAGAAAAAAGAGCATAATCTCTACACTATATTTACTTAGAACTAAGGGAGGGCCAAAGCGTGAGGTTGAGGGGAGGGAGTAAAAATGGCGACGCCTATGGAAGGAAACAGACGCGCTCAGGTCTGAATAAGGCACAGGGGTTTTAGTGAGTCACTGGATTGAAGTCCAGATTAAGGCCACCTTTGCCATACTAAGTAATAAAAACAATCACAAGGGGGGTTAAATATGGCACCCTTCAAGACCTTGAACATTTCGCAGAGCGTCCCTCCATCGACGAGGAAAGGTCCTGACAGAAGAGAGGGGTTTTCAGAGCCCGCTCTAAAACGCCGGGGGAGGAAGAGGGGAATATGAAATTCCACGGTAAAAACCCGTACCAAAAACCTGGGTCACTCGGGAATCGTGAGGAGACGCAGCTCTCCAGATGCCTCCACAAAAGGGGTAAAAGGAAAGGGGGGGGGGCGTACTCCTTCACTCAGAGTACTAAAGGACACACGCATCCTTCCCTGGAAAACCGAAACCCACGAGGACCGACCAAATGTAGAATAAAAACTGGGGACGAGCACAAAATCGTATTTCTAGACTCTAGAGCGAAGCGGACCCAAGAATGAATTCGCGTCGGGGACGGTTTTAACCACCGAACATCACGTGATTGCTGGCCGACGGGGCACCGACAATAAGCCCGCCTACCAGACAGACTTAACACACTGAAACGCCAATCAAACGGCGCACGACATACTCCAAAGCGAGATTTACCAACGCTCATCACCAAACATTAAAAAAAAATCCAATTTGAAAAACGAAATTTAAATGAGTCAGATTGTATAATGATTACTATTAAAACTCTATAATTTATGCGTCCTATACGACGAGTGGATGACTAAGAATCGTGACCAATGAGTCGAATGACTAGACTTAATGACTCAAATTAATGCTCGATACGGATGATGGTTGGGAAGAGTTCCCCCAGCCTCTAGCTCTTCAATTGGTGACTACACGGTAAATGCTTCTTGTTCAAGATAGTCCACAACCCGCAATAAAAAAACAAAGCTAAAAATGAATACCAGGAGGAAAAATAACCCTGAAAATAAATGGTACTAAAAAAAGCACAATGAAGGTGAGCAAGATACTGGAGCAGTCGCCTCAGAAAAGTGGGGGAGGTTACAAAATCACACCTATGAAGATTTTTTTTTAATTCGAAGAGCTCAACTGGCGACTGCCTACTTGGGCATTAGTCGCCGTATTCACACCTATGAAGAAATGATAACACACCGAAACTTGGTTTTCATCAATTGATTCTGCGACGTCTAACCGATACTTATCAATGAAATGCATCTAAAAGTTAAGATAATTGGTTCCTGCCTCACCCACCCAAATATTAAAAAATATATCGAAATTCCTAAAAAGGGGATATTTATAAAACAAACTAGCCATAACTCTACTTTCATTGATTGAAGTGTTTGGAAGGAGTGCCACCTCCCATGAAAACATGGAAATTAAATCCCTCTCTATTTCGGGTGGTTATAGAAAAAAAAATCCAATATTCTTTGTTTAACCTTACTTTTCAGACCCAGATGGAAAATATTCTTGAATGCAGCAGTGGAAATTTTAGCTTTGTGGGCGAGTAAAGGGATAAAGGGAAAAAGATGGGTTGTAAAAGAAAATGGCAGGGAAAAAGCAGACATGTTAAAAGCCGCCACGGCAACTAGAGCCAAGCTCCCACTATAGAAGCTGGTTTAGCGACTAGCCTACGATATTTCCAACCAACCAATATAGTTCGAGACTGCCAGAGGCATTGTGGCTAGGATGAAGTGCCGCTCATCCAGGGAGCCGGGTGCAAAGCGCCCCACCAGAGGAGAGTGGATGCGAACACAATTTCGGGACGAAACCAAGAAATTTTCTTAACGGAAAAGGGGCGATGAAAATCAAATATGGGGAAAACAAAGGGTCGAGGGAAAAGGGGGGTTGAACATCAAATGTGGGGAAAGCAAGGGGGCGAGGGAAAGGGGGGTTGAAAATGACATGCAAAAACCCAGTGTTCTATTGTACTCATCCACGATTGAGCTAAGGAAGCAATTTGATCACAAAACAATTGCCAGCTCAAAAAATACAGAAGGGAAAATGAGAGGAAGGCCGAAAGAGAGGGGGGGGGGCGATTAAACGAAAATAGGCCTACGCACCTGCCAAGACTCCCCTCCCCGCCTCATTAAAAAAAAACAAGAGGACATCAGACAGGGGGAATAAGCCCCGCCGTGAAAAACGAGGGGAGAACCCTCATACATCCAAACTAGGGGAAAGACCATCCCCCAAAGGGGAAATAGTTATAAAGTTATGGTGGGGGAATTCCCCCCCCACACACACAAAAGCCCCTAACAAACACCCCTTCAAGAGAACAAAGGTTCGCTAAAGGTCCCCAGCAACCCTTACCTAGATTAAATTTAAAGCGAAAACCGAGGGAATCTCCTGCAATCCCCACCCCTTTTAGTTATGGGGCATGGTCCCCCCCCCATCTACCACCACACATCCACCCCTTTGACGGACCCATCGAAAAGGGAGGAAGAAATCGACCACACTCATTATGGATATTTAAAACCAACGAAGGTTTCTCGATTACAAAGTTCCCCATCCTCCAGAAGCTTTCAAATTCCCTCGTCGACAATCATGAATACACAGTACCCCCCCCCCCCCCCCGAACAGTCGGCACCGCATTGCCAATCAGCACCAGAATACCACACGACCGCCACCATTTCGGCCCGCTTGCATAAACGACGCCCATTAATGAGTGCACCAACTAAAGTGGATATATAAAACAGGATCCGCAAAAAAATACGCAAGTGGATTAATCACAATATAGGGAAATAAAAGTGGGGATATAAGTAAATGAGGAGAGTGGGGAAAATGAGGATAGTATAAGAGGGATGAAAGAATTAGGAAATCACACAAGCCCTAAAGACTAAACTCGAAGAATATCGGAAGACTAAAAGGCCACGTTTTTCGAGACCCTTTGGGGCGTTTCATACCCATAACTTAGCAGGCCCCGAATGAATCTTTACCCATCCCTCTCAAAGAGCTGCAAAGAGGAGCGAAGTTTTGTTGGGGGAGGGGGGGGCTCCCATCTGGTGACTGCCTACAAGTCGCCCGTACTCACCGCACCCTACTACTACTACTAGGCTATATAAAAAAATGTAAATAACAAATACGGATAAAAAGGACAAAGGCCTTAAAAAAACAAAAAGGCAACAAGAGGAAGCGGACTCCGGCGTTGGGGGTAGGCCCACCTCCCCCCGGTGCAGGAACATGCGACCTACAACAAACAAATAAAGTGGAGGAAGCGAAACCTCTTGAACACTAACTGGCTTCCACCTTTTAGGCCTCTCCGAGCCTAAGTAATGCACCAGCTTTCATAAAGCTTGAAACCATTGCTCGATTTTTCTCTAAGTTACGTTACTCTTTTCCCCATTTTATACCCCCACACACGAGAGAGGCCGGGTTAGATTCTTTTTCTTTTTTTTTCCTTCTATAGAATCTTATTTAACTATCGATCGTGACCCACATAATATCACAAAAACTTTGGTCACCAGAGGCCAAGCACAATCGCTTTCCAATTCCCCACCGCCATCACGTGTGGGGGAGGGAGGGAATCGACAAGTGTCTATAATAGTCACACACACACACACGTATATATTCGGCGCCGACAACTCGCATTTCTTGTGAAAGTTATCATCTTCCTGGGTGATGGATAAGTGGCTGATGTGTCAACGGACAGGCAGGTGGCAAGCAACGCCGATACCTTGTCCATAACGGATCGGTCAACGCACGCGCGAACACATGCGAGGCCTCATAAAATGAGAAGGGGTAGTTTTGTAGTTGGGCACCCACCATTTTCTAATGATCCTTGGTTCGGATCCCACATTCACTCGCTAAGTATGAGAAGACACTTAAAATCCCAATAGAACCGAACAGGCCATCCCATAACCGATAAGAAGGTGGCGACAACAAAAACAGGGCTGATGGGGGAAATCTTAAAAAAAAAGTAACTAAAAAAAGTATGGGTGAGCGGAGGTCACGCGAAAAAAAAACAAAGGCCCCCAAAAGGGCATGGGGGTCGTACCTCGTTGCAAGGACGCTTTGGTAACCGAATAGAATGACTGTCTAGAAAATGGAGACGGTGAAGGGGGCGCAAACAATAAGAAAACTCAGATGCATGAAAGGAACAGAAGGGGGAGAGACATCCAGCAATAAAGGGGGCGGGGGAGGGGTATTTCGCATTATTTGGACCACCGGGGACTTGATGAAAGAACCACGACTAAACCCGCGCACAAAAGATGATTTGAGCCGGCTTAATCATCCTTCCCCGAACAAATACGCATAAGTACGAACTTGAACCTTTAAAGCTTCAAAATGACGGCATCACCAAAAAAGATCAGAAAAAATATTTGACCAAAAAGAATATCTTTGCAGACAGGAAAATGCAAAGTTTTCGAAATCCTCTTTGAAATGGTAGAGACGCATACCAAACGGGGCCATGAATCAACTAAAATCGAAGTGGCTTAAAGGCGTGGTGGCAACGCGTCTTAAACCAACACCAAGCAGAAATCGCGGTTAAATTAACGGGCAACCTTGGCTAAAAAAAATAAGGTGTGTAAAAGGTAACTGGTTTGAGCACCAGACCGGAAGGGTACAAAAGGGCCTACCCCTCCCCCCTTTCGCATCGATGCAAGATCTTGTAAGGACCAGGTACGATGCTTCAATAGGCCTAATGGGGCAGGTAATCAGAGAAAAGGAAGTTGGGGGCTGAACACAAAGGGGAAACCTGGAATACCAGATAAGGGTCAAACGTGAAATTATCAATCAAGTTGAAGGTTCAAATGGAACTTTGGGACAATGGGGATAGGGTACGGTAAAGGAGAAAGTTACGTAAGTAGAGGAAGGGGAGGCACAGAAGCACGATAGCGAAGAGGCAGAAGGGGATATAGGTACATTGGTGGGAATTTCAGAGCGAAGGGGAAAAAACATACTCGGTTGCTACATAAAAAAACCATGAACTAGTTTGATAAAAATAATACCCTTAACATATGTCAACTATAACATCGGCGATATAAATAGGATACCACGCATGAGTTCTTCTCAGTCCATGTAGAATAAGTAATTTGAATTTCCAAACTCGGGATGTTGTGGACTAAATAGCAAATGTAAAAAATTAACCAGGCAAATACGCGACGCCTGTCGACGTAGGCATATAGTAGGCCCTCGAAGCGGAGGCAGATAACCAAGAATTTGAATAATGAGCGACTTCATTAACAGGTGCTCAAGGCAAAGTTGGACGCAGCTGGCAAGCGAGCCAGCTTGTTCCCAAGGCGCCCTCCCCCCTCCCTCCCTCCCTCCCTCCAATCCCAGTGGCCTGCCAGCCAAGGAGGGACCCGACGAACGGATATTACACGACCGCGCTTGGATTCACCTCGGGACCCCTACCTTCGAACTCCTCCAACGCTTTTGCACCCAACAGTTTCTCGATCGGAACGTCACTACCTCGGAGGTGGGGGGCGTCCGCTGTGCACAAAGTTCTTGACACCCCGCTTCCCAACCCTGAAGAGGACTTTCCACTCTTTACAGAACTGGGTATTAAGAGAATTGCTCACAAATAGTCCCAGCTTGTGTAAATTCGAGACTGGGTACCTTCTAGCCATTTTCACTTCACCCAACTGCACCACATTTCGAAAACGAACTCGCAGAGGCGCACTCGGTGGCTCTTTTTTTTTTTTTAATACAATTCCACCATGTCTTGCTCTCCCTGCCTTGTAAAGGGTCACTTAAATTGTACACAAGGTGGGTGGGGGCAGCAAATGACTGAGTACAACCGATTAAGAATGGGGGAAATTGGGGTACCTGGCGGGGTCGCAGGTACTAAAGGGAAGCACCCCCCAAAAGAAAATTTATGCTTGATTACGTCTAATCCAACGTCAGCATGCAACCGGGAGGAAAGAAATTTAAGCCAACTAGATATGTTGAATAGGTGGAGAAATGACATGCAAGGAAATGCTAAATAAAAAGAGGAATAAGGATAGATGACAAATGAAAACAAACCAATTCGAAAGAGTGGGGAGTTGAAGGGGGGCTTTATAAACTTCCAATAACACAAGCGGACGTTGAGCTATGTTAAATATCAAATTTATGCGATAATGAGGACTAGTCGTAACTTGCGTAAACAAATCTGTTGGGAGAAGTGCATCGAAAAACAATAGTATTCAATTTGCCCATCATTCCATATTGAGCTCTCCCCCACGGCCCACCAATCCAGAGTAGATACAACGTTGGTTTTATAACGTCGATGTGTCTGGTTCAACTTCCACCACACCGATTGGCGGAAGTGCTGTACTTATCGCAGGGAAGGTAGGTAAATCTTAAAACAAGCCATCCTACACTCGCAGCTAACCACAAAACTGCTCTCGTCTTCACAGCACAAGACTTCTTCCAAGGAATTTTGCCGATAGGAACATAAAAGGAGTCTGCAAAGGGCTATCAATAGCCTATACGACGCAATTCAGTCCTACCTGGCATCCTCATCCATAAATACATCCAGCCTATCCTTACAACTCGACATGGATGACTTCTATCACAGGAGTACCAAGCCTATTCCATTCATCTACCACTTGACAATTGTCATCCTACTCTTTATGTTTGTTTCAATATCGGGTGGGGGCATCTTCGTCTACGAGCGAAGAGGGCCGCTAACCTGCCCATCCATACAAATACCAGGCCTAGGGGAGACCGCAAACAGGCCAACCAAAGTTACCAAACGTCACTAAGCATCTTTAATATGGATCGCTTCTAGTTGGCAGGTAGGCAGCTGTAGCACAAACTTCCGTCAACCCACCTACAAAAATAGAAAGACCCCCCCCCCCCTCCCGCCGTTCTCCGGTCATAAGGGAGACTGAGGTAAAAGTTGGCTCCGACATCGACAAGACGGCGAATCGCGTGCATTAAATGGCAAATGAGGGTAGGCTACATTATCGAAGTGTAACGCGGTAGGTCTATGGCTAGAGAGGATCATAATGGCAGCCTACCTACCCACAAGCACCAAACGCAAATGTACACGGAAACTTGTATATGCGGATATGTGCGTCCAAACAACACACAAACGCACACCAGAAGTTTTAAACGCCAAAGATAATTGGATTTTAAAGGCAAAAGGCAGACCTAGGGTTCCAAGCGATGCTTGCAGGCACTCTCCCCTTGACCTGGTTATACACCCAATTTTTTGGAGGCTAGATTTAGGGACGCCATATTTTACATTCGACCTCGAATTGTGTAAACAATTTTTAAAAAATACAAAATTCGGATCTTTTAAAGGACTGGCATCCCGTGTAAGGCCAAACTATATATATATAGGTGTATAATGACGCCATATTTATATTCGACCGCGAATTCACAACTTAAGAGCAGCCTCACGAGATAATTGTATAAAGCTGGAAGCTAAACTCTTTTATAATAAGAATTCGGATCTTTTAAATGACTGGCATCCCGTGTAAGGCCAAACTATATATATAGGTGTATAATGACGCCATATTTATATTCGACCGCGAATTCACAACTTAAGAGCAGCCTCACGAGATAATTGTATAAAGCTGGAAGCTAAACTCTTTTATAATAAGAATTCGGATCTTTGGCAAGGATGGCATCGGACGAAAAAAAAATATATATATATAAGTCGAATTTATGTTGTAAATAAAGAGAAGCTTCGGCTTAAAATGTTGGCAACATACGAAAACTTTACTCTTTTTATTAAAATAATTCGAATATCATAGAACGAGACATTATCGGACAAATAAATAAAGGGTCACTTCGTGTAAATTGAAAAAAGGAAGTTTACCTCTTAATAATAAATTGACGTCCGGGCGGCATCCGTTTTTGGAATAAAAATATATATATATATATATATATATAGCTTTTTCGAGTTTTAATCAATACTAATCAATAATGATCCTTCCACAGGTTCACCTACGGAAACCTTGTTACGACTTTTACTTCCTCAAGATGGTTATTTTTTTTTAACTAATTGCGCATGCCGTCCTTCGTGAAACTAGCCCCCCCCCCCCCCAACTGAATAATGAAATTCAAATATTAGAATGATAATCGCTCGCAAGCCTGAAGAAATCAGTGACCGTAGGGGGAGAGCAGGAGAGGAGAGGGGGGGATCTAATTGGTTCGCTTGAAATTCATCATGGGATCTAATTTTTAATGTATTAATGCTAAATTACCTCGATAGTAAACATACAAAAAATAGTAAGCTCATAATTATTGTATCTAATTTATTTAATACAATTTTTACAGGGGTCATATGAGCACCGCCGACAACGAAAAGTTCTTGTAATCATCTTATAATCTAATGTTTGGGTAGATTAAAAACAAGCAAAAAAACACTTAAAACAAAGCGAGTAAAAAAACAACTAAGAAGCATACTCCAGGTGAGGGGGAGGCTTGCCCCCCTCCGGTGCGGGAGCATGCGAACACCACCAGTCAAATAAAATGGGAGGTCAGCCTCCTCCAAGAAGTCAAATAGTTATAGACCGACCGGAGTCATAATTTTGCCGGGGCCAGGGCAGGACTGCAGTAAAGTTTGAATGGCTGTGAGTGATGATGGGAGTTTTGCAAGCCAGCTACTATTCAAGGCACGGACTGGACAACATATAGATGGAATGGAGGAGAGGATAGATGCGAATGGTGCCTTTTGGGGCAGAGAGAATCTATAGAACATTTGATTGTGGGCCACAGTGTCGAGAGGGAGAAATTGAAAGAATTGGTGATAGAGCTGGGAAGAGAAAAGTGGGAGGAGGTGGAGAGAAGGGAGGATTATGGACCGAGTGTGGTGCTAGCTAGGATCTGAGTGTGAAAAAAAAGATATAGATGGCAAGAAAATTGGAAGAGTAAGAGAAACAAAGAAATTTTTGCAGTGTGAGTGGAAGAAGAGAAATGAACAAGGCTAATAAATTATTTCTCCTCTCCACATGCCATATCCCGATACAAAGGGTGGCCCAACACCCTGAACAGAAAATAGAAACATTTAACTATTATTGATTAGTGTTACTGAGTGAATAGTTATTAGTCAGTAAAAATACAAATTACTATGCTATGCCTACTAAGCGTCCGGTGTCAGCAGTGTGGGACTACTTTACGGTAGTCCATGGACGAGATGAAGTAGGAACAGTGAAATAAGAAGAGGATCTGCTGGAGCTAGTAGTAAATCTTTTTCTACTAAATCCCTGTGGGGACACTTGCAAGGCAAAGCATAAAGGTGAACATTCTCTCGCAGAAGGAAAGCAGGCAGAAGAAAGAAAAGAGGAAAATGCAAAAGATCAGTAAGTTTATGTTCAGCAAGAAAAAGTCTACAATTTCTACAACAAAACGTCTAACTCTTAAGGGAGACATTTGATACTGGAAAGAAATGGAATTTAAAACACCCTGAACAGATTGAAAATGCACATTTACAAAGATTTGTAAGCAATCTTTCAAAAAAGTTCAAAGTTCCATATGAAAAAATAAGGACTAAACTTGTGCCAGAATTAAATGAAAAAGTTCAGTATGCTGCCAAGCAGTCATTAAAAACTAATTCCAGTGAAAATGGAACTTACACCATTACAACTGACACTGTCATCCTCAAGCAAGGACTCATTCGTGTCCATAACTGCCGCCTGGATTACAAGGAATTTCAAGGACACTTGCATTCGCTATAATACAGCTCATACAGCATCAAACCTCTCTTCATATGAAGAATATATGCACTGACAGGGGATTAAGTAACGTGCACGTCATTGTGACAGACAATGCCAGTAACATCGTACTCGCAGTAAAAAATGTAGGATATCAAAGCAAAGGATTTTTCTGCCACATCTTACACTTAGTCGTCCATCATTCAGTGTTGAACAAAGTGGAGTTAAGCTGATGATTAACAGGTAATATGGATATGTTTATGCAATAAAATAGGAGAACTTAATAATCTTAAATTTGAATTATAATTGTTTGTTGATTTTGAAAAAAATTATCCATCTTGACAATCATTTGTATAACACCAACTAATATTAATAATATGTATGCCAACTGAAGTTGTACAGTATTTGTATTTTTCTTAAACCAGGGTGAGAACTCTTGTAAAGAAGTTGTGAGGCGACCAAAAATGAAAGCAATCTTCAATAAATATAAAAACAATCTGGCAATAAATATAAAAACAATCTGGTGTGCCTATGAACAGAATATTCATTTTTCCGCACTCGTATATAATTAATTCTTTGAAGTGTAAATTTATCACCCTAATGCTTATATATCATCACTAACTCTAAAATTTAAGAAGGGGATTATTTTGAGTATTTGAATACTAATTTCATCTTAGTTTGGTTATGACAAGTATGTATATTTTAAATTTTTATCAAGGTAATTTCTATGAATTTCTTTTTAGAGTTTGAAAATACAAAATGGTTAAGTTCAGAAAAAAATGATTATGCAATGCTTTAGTATGTTTTAAAAGAAAATGAATTACAATTGGTGTAGTTCAGAAAATTTATTAAAATTTAACCATGGCTGCTTTTTTTAGATTTTAAATTTTAATTCTATGAGTGAAGCGCAAGCTCCCCCGTAGGGGGGAATGGTGAAGTCATTGCATGGTACTGTATATATATTATTATTATATATATATATATATAGTTGTGTAAAGTAAGGGAGGGGGGCAAAACATCCTACAGATGCTAGCAGGTTTAGATATAATCCTTTGTAAAAAAAAATACTGTATTGTTAAAAAGTACTTTTTATACCTGATATTCCTTCAGATAACTCCAAATGATTGGGACCTCATCCATAGAGCTATAGCCCTGCTTGGACCAATCAATGCAGCAAAGAGCGACACAGCATCAGTGTCGGACATTATCCCCTTCATGAAGAGGAGGAAGTTTGAGATCTCACAAGTTTCAAAAGCAGGAATTGCAACTATGAAAGAGACTCTGCTGAATCAAATTCACAGGTACCTAACTGTTTGCTAAAACGTGCAACAATTTTCATTTCAAACTTGTGAACCATAAGTTATAATTTTCACCATAAATAATAGTATATTTATTGCGCATATAGCTGCAGCATAATAATTGTATTTCGTGATGTGATATTTTTAATTCAGGTATCTGGAAGGGGGGGATTCAAGAGCCCATTTTATTAATGTGGAGCAAAACCCCTTGAAGGTAGTAGCCACTCTCCTAGACCCGAGGTACAAAACTGCTTCTTTCCAAAACAAAGAATACAGCCAAAGAGGAAAGGAAAAGTTGCTCTCTTTAGTTATCTCAGATCTAAATCGAGTAATTGCGGAAGCTGCGGACTCAGCAGAAACGGTGACAGAGACATGGCTGATGAATAGGTATTAAAGTATACCGATATGAAACTGTAGCTAAGAATATAACCCAAGATAGCAGCAAGCTAGGTATTAACTTATTCAATTTGAATGACATGGAGTCAAAAGGCAGAAGAGCATAAGCTATTAGGTCATATATAAATTGCCATTAATTTATTCAGTTTTTTTTTTGTTGGATACAAGAAGCTACTTATAATTTTAATTATACATTTCACTTTTTCAGAAATGTACAGCATCTTCCATGTCATGCTCATGGGATTTTTTCTCAAGGACGACTCAAGAGAAGGTTCAAGGGCTGTGTCCTAATGTGACTGAGGCAGCAACTACTGAGCTCAACAAATACCTGAAAATGAAGCGAATCGACATAAGCGATGATCCGCTTATCTTTGGCAAGAACTTATCTGTGATCACCACCGAACACAACAACTGGCGAAAGAGAGTTTAAAGAAGTTGGAAAAACACTTCAGAAGAATCGTGTCGAATTACTGCCAAAGAAAGTTGAAACACTGCTGTTTCTAAAGTACAGTATAACTTGAGAGCCATTGCCTATGAAACTTCATTGCCAATTGTTCTTGAAGGGTTCATTGCACCAAACTCTAAAGAATATGATGATATAGACACAGACCGATACTGATCATTTAGAGGATGTGTAGTAATGTTCACTCCTCATTAAGTAATTTTTTTTATTACAATATACGAGTGCTTACAACGTTGAAAATATAAACTATTGTTTCAATGATTTTTCAATTTACACAAATGATTAAGGTATAAAAATGGAAACCCTGGCTACAACCCCGGTTTGGACAATGGAAGGCGGGTCGGTCTATACAAATAGTTCACGAGTATGTGCACGAACCTTTCCCGAGTACAAGGGACAAACAGTAGCGATCGCGAATGTTTATACAAGCAAACAGTGGTTGACTTGTTTACACTAAACGCGTTACCCATTTCTCTTTGGTAACCGTTTCATTACACCAACTTAAGTATTGGTGCATTCCATGAGAGATCATGCAGTGGGTAACACCACAGCCCCTTCAATTTTGCTGTAACTTTTTCTATAGCATTCTGTACACAAAGAAACCCAAAATTTATTCGACTAACGGTTCAAAAGTTATGATACCCTATTTTGGGGGGTTCAAAGGGACCACCAAAGTTCAAATCACCATATCTCTGCTCCTAATTAAGCTAGAACAATGATTCAAAGTGCATTCAAAAGGTAATTTGCCAAAGATTATAGATAGGTAAAAGCAATTAAAGTTGATGAATAAAGAGTTATGATCACTAATATTTAAATCGATTTTTGAAAATTTTCCTCATGATAATAAAGCCCAACCATATTTGTATAAATTGAATCCAACAAACTGTTGTGTATTTTGGTTTTAAACATCGTGTTTTGGAAATTAAATATTAGTAACTTCACCGAAAAAAGAAAGAAGCATTTTAGACTCAAATTATCATACACTAGTATAATTATTATACAAGTGTATTTGTGATACACTTGTATAATTATTATGATACATTTTTCTTATTCAACTATGCAGCAGTGTACTTTATTTCTATATTCTCCATTCTCTTGAATCTTTACCAATTGCACGTACCTTATTATTTATGTTAGTGTTTTAAACTTTTCATTTTTTCAGAGTACTCTATGTTTAGATACCCCCCCCCCCAAAAAAAATGCTACCAAAATATAAAGATTGTACATATCATTACTGTGACCCATTCAAAATTCATAGAAAAATAATAGTTAACAATTTGAGACCATTCCCAAATAATGTGATTGAACAGTCATTCTACATATGGCTTCAGTAAGTCATCAAACTGTTTGAAGAAAATAAATAAACAGTTTGCTAAAAGCCAATGGATATTCAGCAAAGGAAGTTCAGAAAGTGATGCTCGTCCACCTCAACCTTCAACAGGAACAACTCCTTCCAAAGAAATAGCTGCTGAAGAAGAGACATCAGTAATACTTCAGTTTAGGGGCGTTGTTTCTGGGCTACAATTTGCGCCAAAAATGTTATTTTTTTGGCGAAAATAGCCTAAAGTAGGCGACACAATCACAAAAATAGTTAAACGAAACATACAAAGTTTAATACATTAGTAATTATAAAAAATCAATGCATTACTAAATAATATAATTAAGTAGCAGTGCAGGCATTTAATAAATAAAGAAGGAAAAACAAAATAAAAATACAACGCCGTGATTGGCCCTTTGAAGCTACCGTCTGATGTCATAAGGCCTAGATTGTAGCCCAGAAACAACGTCCCTAAACTGAAGTATTACACAGACATCTTCAAAGGGAGCAGCTGGATAAGACTTGAATCTCTTGACGTCACACAGGTCAAATTACGTAAGTACCTATTAAACTATGTTTACTGGTATACATGTACACTAGCACTGACCAGTTGGTTTTACTTTTTATGTATATTCAAAGTAAAAGTGTCTGATAGTAGACAACTTCAGACTGAGCAGTCAAGGTAAATCGAGACTTGCATCTGAAAAATACCAAAAGGCTTCAACATTTCTAAAAAGAAAACTGGAAGATTCCTTAGGTATGTGTATCGCTGGAAAAGGATGTGGGACCATCCAATACACAAGACTTTCTTACAGACAGATATTAAAAGGTATGGAATGAACTGTTAAGATTTGTTAGCTATCTATATATATATTTATAATATGCCTATACAAAATTCAAAATTAAATATATACTGGTAGCTTATCTTTATGCAACATCATATTTTTTTTTAGGTTATCGCTATTTCCGCTTTCTAAGGTGTTTTTGAGACGTAGAAAACCCGTTATTGCAGGGTATTTTTTATCGGCACCCGATAAACGGGACGTGAAACTTTCACTGTGGTGGGCGTGAAGCTATTGCACAGTAATTAACGAGTGACACGAAGGTAATTTAATACAGATTTAGGTGGGGGTGTAAAACCCTCTTCAAATATTAAAGTGATCATAACCCGTTATTCATCAACTTTAACTGCTTTTACCCTGTGGCAAATTACCTTTTTAATGCACTTTGAATCATTGTTCTAGCTCAATTAGGAGCAGATATGGCGATTTGAACTTTAGAGGTCCTTTGGAATCCTCCCCAAATAGGAGTCCCATAACTTTTGAACCGTTAGTCGAATCAATCTGAAATTTGGGGTTTATTGGTATACAGAATGCTATAGAACAAGTTACAGCAAAATTGAAGGGGCTGTGGTGTCAAATCTCTTTTTTTTGCATGATCTCTCATGGAATCCAATTATTTTTAATGAACAGGATAAGACACATAGCATTAGGTTTGAGCTGGACAAGTTTAGGTTTAAGGAGATTGGTAGAAATTGGTCTACAAATGGAGAGGCAGATAAATGGAATAAGGTCAATGGAACGAGATAGCAGCGGCGTCCTTCTTTGGGAGTTTTTAAGGATAGGCTGGGTATTTATGGATGAGGATGCTAGGTCGGACTGAACTGGGTGATGGGAACGGGAGCTCTCTCATATAGAGTATTGATTAGCCTTTTGTAGACTAGTTTTCTCTTATGCCACTTAACACCACTTTGCAAGCAACGACTAGTAAAAAAAAATGCGTTAGATTTACAGTGTGTGTAAAGGAGTGACAGTAGGCCATAGTTTCAGCGGTGAGGCCACTCTTGCGATTCAAATTGCGATTTCAGCCCCCAAAAAAGTCTTGTGTCGGTTCTAGGAAGGTGAAAAATGAGCTGTAGTTGTGTTTTGACACCAACCAGCAACACCAGTTCCTCACCATTGGATTTTTTTTTTTTTTTTTTTTTAAGAGCTCATCTGGCGACTGCCTACTTGGGCATTAGTCGCCGTATTAAAACTGGCCTAGTTCTAGGCTACTTTAAAATGAAATTAAAGAGAGAAAAAAAAAAAAAAAAAACACCCCAAAAGGGGGAAAGGAAGCAAGCTGGTGCGTCGGGGAGAGGTCCCCCCGGCGCAGGAGCGTGCAACTAAAGAAAAAAAACAACAAACAAAAAACAAAAAATGCAAAAAAACAACAAAAAACAAAACAAACAAACCTTGCTTAAATAATAGGGAGAAGGCCGGCCTCCCCCAAGAAGTCAACAAGTCCACAAGTCAGTGTGCACGAATCTGTCCCGAGCACAAGGGACAGGCGGTAGCGACCCCGCCCATCCCGGTACTGGGACAGGTATCGTGCGCGAAGATCACCCAGACTGGGACATTCGACAAGAATGTGCCGAACAGTCTGGGGGACGACGCAGTCGTTGCAATAGGGCGCAGGCGAGCGCTCCATCAGATAGCGATGCGTCACACGAGTGTGTCCGATTCGGAGACGACAGAAAGCAACCTGAATCCGCCGCGGCATTGGGGGATAGGTCCATGGGAACAGTCGCGGCGCAATGGCACGCAACTTTAAGTTCCCCTCGACCGTCTCCCATCTTCTTTGCCAAGCAGTCCGAAGAGCTGCCCGTATTCCTGCCATGTAGTCGGTGTGAGGAAGAGCGAAACGCTGGTCCGGTCGCAGAGTCCTCGCGGACTCTTTGGCGCCCTCATCAGCGCGCTCATTCCCCGCAATTCCTACATGTCCAGGAACCCAGCAGAAGATAATCTCGACATCTGCCCGGCTCGCCAAAACCGTGGCGTCACGGATATCGCGAACCAGGGGATGCGGAGATTCCAATGCCCCGAGAGCACTCAGGGCGCTTTGTGAGTCGCTATAGATCACAATCCGGTCTCCGAACCGGGCACGTCGCGTAATCTCCCGTACCGAGTGGTGTATTGCCACCAGCTCGGCCGTGAAGACAGACGCAGCGCCTGGTAGAGCCCCGCTGACTTCAAACAGAGGGGATACGGCGTGGAAGCCGACCCCCTCTTGGGACTTGGAGCCATCCGTATACACTGGCACGGTACCAGCGTGACACGATGTGTGCTCCAAAAAGGTCGAATGCAATACTCCCGGCGCAGTACAAGCTTTGAGAGCAGAGGCGTGGCGACAAATAGCCAAATGTGGTACCCTCCAGGGTGGCGTCCTGGGCAGAACCAGGGGCGCCACCGGCCCGAGAGCTATATCTACCTCTCGAAGGAGTTTCCTGGCCCTAAACCCAAAGGGCTTAGGGTATGACTGGCGTCTCTCGGCGGCATAGGCACCATCGAGATCAGCTGCGGATGCAGTGAGAGCTGTTGGCGACTGAGGGAGGCGCCGGGCTCGCGCATACAGGCGAGTGATGCACTGCACGCGGCGCAGAGCGAGTGGCATCTCCCCAGCATCGACCAACAGGCTCTCAATGGGGGAAGTGCGGAAGGCACCGGTCGCAAGGCGAAGGCCGGTGTGGTGGATCGAATCCACCTTCCGCAATAAACGCTCGGCTGCGGATGCATAAAACTCGCATCCGTAGTCGAGCTTCGAGCGAACAAAGGATCGATAAAAAAGTAAGGCGGTAGCCCTATCAGCGCCCCAAGCGCTGAACGTCACGGAACGGAGAATGTCCATGGCGCGGGTACAAGAGACCCTAAGGCTGCGAATATGAGCCTCCCAGGTGAGGCGTCGGTCGAATACAAGACCAAGGAAACGGTGCGACTCAACCACATCCAGGCGTTCCCCATTAAGAAACAAATCTGGGTCAGGGTGAAGCCGTGGATGGCGGCAGAAGTGCACCACCTTAGTCTTGGCCAAAGAAAACCGAAACCTGTGCGCTTCGGCATAGCGAGAGACGCGGTTCAATGCCTGTTGGAGTCGACGCTCCAGAGTTGGCATCTGGGCCGCGCCAAAAGAGATCGAAAGGTCGTCCACGTAGAGCGTAGCGAGAACATCTTCTGGCAGCACCGAGGTGATGCCGTTGATGCTCAGGGCAAAGAGTGTGCCTTCGAAGAGAGCTGGGCTGTACAGATTGACTGTGCCCGCTTCCACGTTAATGTGCGACTAGCTCTCTACGAAGGCTAATATTTGCCAAATTCTGCCAGGAATAACCCAATGGAATTGGATTTTTTTTTTTTAGGAGCTCATCTGGCGACTACCCACTTGGGCATAAGTCGCCGCAATCACGACAGCTTAGCACTAGACTACTTTAAAATAAGAATATGAAAAAACAACAATAAAAGGGAAAATGGCAACAATTAGGAAGAACGCTCAGGCGCAGGAGTGTACAAATAAAACAACAAAAACAAACCCTAGTTAAATAAAGTGGAGAAGGCCAGCCTCCCCCCCAAAAGTTTATAAGTCCACCAGTCAATCTGCACGAACTCGTCCCGAGTACAAGGGACAGGCGGTAGCGACCCCACCCATCCCCGTACCAGGACAAGTAACGTGCGCGGAGATGGCCCAGCCTGGGACATTCAACAAGAATGTGCAGAACGGTCTAGGGAACAACGCAGTCTTCCCAGTAGGGCACTGGCGAGCGCTCCATCAAATCACAGTGCGTCCCGCGAGTGTGTCCAATTCGGAGACGACAGAAAACAACCTGAATCCGTCAGAGCATTGAGGGGTAGGTCCATGGGAACAGTCGCGGCGCAATGGCACGCAACTTTAAGTTTACTTCGACCGTCTCCCATCTTCTTTGCCAAGCAGCATGTATTCCTGCCAGGTAGTCGGTGTGAGGAAGATCGAAACGCTGGTCCGGGCACAGAGTCCTCGCGGACTCTGTGGCGCCTTCATTCCATGCTATTCCTACATGTTCAGGAACCTAGCAGAAGATAATCTCGACATCTGCCTGGCTTGCCAAAACCTTGCGTCACGGATATCGCAAACCAGGGAATGCGGAGATTCCAATGCCCCGAGAGCACTCAGGGAGCTTTGAGAGTCGCAATACATCACAATGCGATTTCCGAACTGGACACGTCGGGTAATCTACGGTACAGAGTGGTGTATTGCCACCAGCTCGGTCGTGAAGACATGCAGCGCCTGGTAGAGCCACGCTGACATCAAACAGAGATAGAGCGTGGAAGCCGACCCCCTCTTGGGACTTTGAGCCATCCGTATACACTGCCAAGGTTGCAGCGTGACACGAGGTGTGCTCCAAAAAGGTCGAACACAATACTTCCGGCTCTGTAGAAACTTTGGGAACAGAGGCGTGGCGACAAGCCATATGTGGTACCATCCAGGGTGGCGTCCTGGGCAGAACCAGGGGCGCCACCGGAGTTTCCTGGCCCTAAACCCAAAGGGCTTAGGGTATGACTGGCGTCTGTCGGCGGCATAGGCACCGTCGAAATCAACAGCGGATGCAGTGAGCTGTTGGCGACTGAGGGAGGCGCCGGGCTCCACGTACAGGCGAATAATGCACTGTGCACGGCGTAGAGCGAGTGGCATCTCCCAGCATCGACTCTCAATGGGGAAAGTGCGGAAGTCACCGGTGGCAAGGCGAAGGCCGGTGTGGTAGATCGAATCCACCTTCCGCAATACACGCTCAGCTGCGGATGCATAAAACTCGCATCCGTAGTCGAGCTTCGAACGAACAAAGGATCGATAAAAAGTTAAGGCAGTAGCCCTATCAGCGCCACAAGCGCTGAACGTCACAGAACGAAGAATATCCATAGCGCGGGTACAAGAGATCCTAAGGTTGCAAATATGAGGCTCCCAGGTGAGGCGTCAAAATACACGACCAAGAAAACGGTGCCATTCAACCACTTCCAGGCATACCGCATTAATAAACAAATCTGGGTTAGGGTGGAGCCATTGATGGCGGCAGAAGTCACCATCTTAGTCTTGGCCAAGGAAACCCGAAGCATGTGCGCTTCGGCATAGCGAGAAAAGCAGGTCAATGCATGTTGGAGTCGACGCGCTAGAGCTGGCATCTGGGCCGCGCCAAGAGATCGAAAGGTCGTCCACGTAGAGCGTAGCGAGAACATCTTCCGGCAGCACCGGAAGATGTTCTCGCTACGCTCTACGTAGATGACATTTCGACCGTTGATGCTCAGGGCAAAGATTGCGACACTGAGAACACTTCCTGCTCCATTGGGCCGGAGAGGGCTTCCCCCACCCGTACACGGAATCTAAGATATCGCAAAAATTCAGATATAAACATTGGGAGGCGTCCCCTCGCCCCCATCGTGTGGAGAGTCTCCATGATACCGTATCGTCATGCGGTATCATAGGCTTTCTCCAGATCGAAAAACACCGTGGCGTAGTGCTGTCTACGAAAGAAGGCCTCGCAGACGGCCTTTTCCAGTCGGAGCAGAGCATCCTGTCGTAGAGTGGAACATGCGGAAGTCGCACTGTGCATAAGACAGATGGCCTCTGCTGTCCAGGAAAAATGCTAATTCAAAATTTACCAATTTCTCCATCAACTTGAACACGCAAGAGGTTAAGAGAGATTGGGCAGAAACCGGCCGGAGTAGAGTGATCTCTCCCCGGTTTGCGAAAGGCGAGCACAGTAGTGATTCGCCAGGAATCTGGGAGGAGACCCTCCACCCAGATCCTGTTGAACAAGTCTAACAAAGGCCCTGCCTCCTTCACCCAGGTGTCGAAGCATGGCGTACGGGACATCGTCCGGACCATGGGCGGTGTCCGCGCAAGAGGCAAGAGCGGAACGCAACTCACTCACATTAAACCTGTCGTTGAAGGGTTTTCCGCCTCTGGAGGTAAACCGAGTCGGCGGCCTTCCGCGACATCACGCCGTGCATTGAATGCTGGCGGAGCAGCATCCCGGCTAGAGAATGCGGAGAAAGCGGTCCCATTCTCCTGGAGAACTGGTCTTGCGAGAACTTGCCCCGAATCCTTTTGACTTGCTTCCAAACCTCTGCTAGCGGGGTCTTCCCGTTAAGTGAAGACATGTATGCCCGCCAAGAAGAGCGGCGGGTGTGTTTCGAAATATACCGGAACCTAGCCCTAGCCCGACGAAATTCACCGACAGTGAAATCGTTCGGGCAGCGATTATAGCGCATGTAGGCATAACGCTTCTGCTTGAGAGCCGCCTCACATTCAGCTGGCCACCACGGGAGTGGTCGGCGTGCAAAACAGCCAGGCCCGCGGCGATGAGGTTGCCGGAGAACAAATCAATGGCCTCATCTATCGACCTAAACTCCTCGACTGAGAGAGAATTCAGTCATTTCCTGAAATGCAGACCACCGCGCCTGCCACAAGAACCACCGGGGCGGGCTGTCGGGCGGCAGCGGCACAGATAATGATAATTGAATGGGAAAGTGATCACTACCATAGAGGTCATCGACCTCTCCCCAATCGAAATCGGGCTGTGCATCCGGAGACCACAAAGATAGATCTAGGCAGGATAATGAAGTGGTTCTCGGGCAGTCATGCGTAAACTCATCCACATTTAGGACACTCATTTCAAGCTCTTCGATCAGATCGACAAGGAATTGGACCCTGGATGTCTGCCGTTCAGATCTCCAAGCAAGAGAAAGGGCCTCGGCAACCGTGCCACGACGCAGTGGAAGTCGGCTGACGGTGGAATGCACGCAGAAATATCAGTATACCTCCTATCCAGGTGAAGTTGCTCAGCTACTCCCTGAAAGAAGGTATCTAAAGCGAAGATAAGGACGGAGACATGATGCCGGGTGTAAATCGCACATCCTCCTGCCCGGCCCCGATTCCCTGGTGGAGGGGGCGCAAAACCCTTATACCCCGGTAAGATGGGCAGGGAGCATGCGCCCAACATGGTCTCCTGCAAAAAGATAGCTAACAGGGAACGGGAGAAGACGAGCCTCCGCAGCTCCTCCCAGTTGGCTCGGAGTCCACGGCAATTCCATTGAAGGAATATGCCCTCCTCGAACTGAAGACCCTCACGGAAATGGCCGTACGCTTCCCGGGGGCAGAACCCCGGGCGCTGTTGGCCGGACAAAGCGCTGAAGGCGCTGTCGCCTTCGAGGACTTATTGGGGGAGGTTGGCTCGCCACGTGAGGCTTTTCCTACTTCCGCCTCGAAACCTTAGGCGGGCGTTGCGGCTTCTGAGGCGGGGGGCCCTCTTTTCGACGATCCACCGTATCCGAGCCACCCAGCCCACCAGTAGGCCTGGGCGAAGTAGCCGTAGCTCCTTTGTTGCTGTCCTCCTTTCGGGGGGCAGCTTTAGGAACCCCTCTAAGATGGCCTGGCGACAAACTTCAGGGGTGTTGCCTCCTGTGAGTCTAATGACTCGCTAGAGGCGCGTGGCCGTTTCACCTTACGGGAAACGCTCAGGCTTGGGGAACCCCTGGTTTTAGCCGGGACTGGGTGTAAACCCTTTGTGCCGCAAGCTTTACCAGCGGAGCGCCCGCCCGGGTTGAGTAGAACCCGCAGGTCTCCGAATGGACGCGAAAACAAGTGCCCGTTGGCCTGGATGGGCCAGGAGCAGAGCGTGTCTTTCTAAACATTGAGGCGTAAGACGTCCCAGGCAGAGCCGGGCGCGCCAGGACCAAGTCCTTAGTTAGCCTCGAGGAATTAGAGACGATCCTGGGCCTGAACGGCCTGGATTACTTTCTCGAGGAGATATGCACCACATTGCTTCGAAGAAGCGCGGTGCGGCTCTCCGCAATTGACACACTTGGCCACACACGACACAGAATTCAGGTGACCCCAACTTTGCACGTCTACATGAGCGATTCGTAGGACGAAGCCGTGAGAGTAATAGCACCTCCGCGGCATTGGCACGAATGCCTTCATGCGGTAGCGGAACCAACCGGCATGCACCGACTCGGGGAGCTCGTCACAGTCGAACGTAACGAAGAGTGTACGGGTGGTCCCCGAGGCCCCTCCCCGTTTTCTCATCACACGCTCGACCTTGACCGCCCCGTGGTCGGCCAGCTCTAGAGTGATAACTTCTATGGAGTAGTCCACGAGTTCCCTCGTATAAACTATTACTTACACAAAGTTCATGGTAGAGTGCGGCTTCGCACTCACCGGGGTGTCATCAAGTGCTCGAAGAGACGCTTATCTTGCCCGCCTCGGAGGGATCCGCCAGAAGGCTCCCGTCCGAGAAACGGGTCACCTTCGGCTTTCTATCAATCACACTAGCTAAAGATCTCCTCTGATGGATCACGTTTCCCTTAGCCAAAACGGTGTCATGAGGAGAGAATAACGAGGAACCGTTTGAAGCCAGCGAGCTCGAAAATGCCTGAAATCTCTGAATGCGGGGCCCCGATATAATCTAGGCTCCGATCTGCCCTCTTGGTTATATTCAGGGGCTCCACACTCGAGGGGGGGGGGGGGCAGAGGGGCCGGATGTGCCGATATTGGCTTGGTCGCTTACCGAAACGGAGGCAGACCCATCTGTCCCCGCGGATGGAGAGGAGCCCCGAGTCTTTTTTTTAACGAGAGGATAGCGGGGAATGAACCCTCTTCTCCCCTCCGCCGGCCGGAGCCCCCAGGCCAGATGGAGCCGCCTCAGCAAGGTTCTTTTCCGAGATGGATAAGGTCCTGGCAGTCGTAGAGACACCGGTCGAAGAAGATCCCTCCCCTCCTTGTACAGCTTTGGAAACCCTAGCCATTTGAAGAGGACCTTGCATAGGAGCGGACTCGAGTTCGGTGCTGGGCACTGAGACGGATTCACTCCCATGGAAGGTCCTACCGTCTGAGGCTAGGTTGCCTCAAGGACCATGTCTATCTCGGGTGGGGCCTCCATTTGGCCATCCCCCCTAGGACATCACAAGTCCTATTGGCAGCAGTGTCATTAGGCTCGTCTTGGGAGGCACAGGCCTCGACCCTCGCTAGGTTTAGTATTCTAGCAAGCAGCTTTTTTGAGGGAAGCGACCTGGATTCCCTCTCCCCCCTATGGGTGTTTGCCCTACCGAGCGGCTTCAATGGGGAGCAGTCGGCTATGGGCTGCCTGCTGGCTTTCTTGGCAGTCCCCTTGGAAATTAAAGGGGGGACTACCGCTGGAAAGAGGGGTACCTCCAGACAAGGGGGTGAGGGGGGAGTCCCCTACACCCATAGGCGAAGGAGAGGAGTAAGCCTGCTCTCGGGTTAGAGAAATTTGGATGGTCCCCTGCGAGAGCACCCGGGCGGGGGGGGGGGGACCTCCATTTTTTTTCTGTGCAGTTGCCCGAAGGCGGCTCCGTTAATGTTCGGGGAGAAAGGTGAACGTGTTTTTTTTTTTTAAATTTGCATGATTGGGTATGCTGACCCTAATTTTCTCACGGGATGTACACGCGCATCACCCTTAGCAGTAGCCGGCGCTGCAAAGGGTGCGTACAGGCCTGGCAGAGCCAGGTGCCGCCATTCAAGACCACGCCTCCGGCCTGGTGGCCTGGCAGTCCCTTAGCATGGCGGTTCCACCTTCGACACGGCGTAAAATTGTTAATGTAAATAGAGAAGGAAAAGGGATGTGAGGAAGGTATGGGTAGGGATGAAGCAGGTTGTTAAACCCCACCATTCCAAACCGGAGCTCAAGGATTAGGGAACATTGTCCCATCTCTCCTCAGCCCCGATCTGGGATAGTTGGCTGAGAAGAAGGTTAGCATCTACCCTGAGAAAATAGAGGCCGACCAGAGAAAGTTGTGGGAGAGGTTGTAAGGGAAATGAGGAAGTAGGGGAGAAATACAGGTTGTCTGAAAGGAGAAGAGGCTAAGCTGCGGCCAGGAAGGCAAATCGCCGCGTCCCTTACAGGGGACTGAAATTGGAATTCACCAGTTTCATCAGGAACACCCCTATTCTGTTTCTAGCGGCCGTGCTTACTCGGTATTCGCCCCCTAGGCGACTAAATAAAATAAATATCCCCCTAGTCACGTATACAGCATTATTTCGGATGACTTTAGCAAATAAACAAGTCGCTAGAACGGTTTCGAGTAAACCCAGACAAGTAAAGTCGATCAACCGTTGTGAGAACACTGGTCAACACAGACCCGCTTTCCATCGCTCGACAGTGTGAAGCATAGCGTTGCAACCCCCTTTACCCCCAATCCGCCGTCTATCTGCAATTGTGAGAACCGACGACTCGCGAAAGATGAGGACACAAAATAATAAATTACGCAAACAGTCCACCCGCAGCGCGAAACCGCTCAACGAACATTGGGGTAATTCAAAAGATTCAAGTAGGCCCAAACTTCGCCAAGTTAAATTTTAAGTTGAATTTGAAGAGACCCACTTTTATTTATAATAGTCTTTTGTCCTCTTCTGAATAGTTAAGCGATGTCAGGTCTAGTGACATCAAACAGCTACTATTGTTTGGAGTATCAAAAAGGTCAAATCTACATAATCTACGTAGTTACATGGTATGTAAAATGTGAGGAAACTCTTTCAATTGTTGTTTGGTTAAAGCTAAAGTTATCCCAAAGATGGAAAGTAGATGGACAAGACGTCCTTTTACTTAGCCTGTGTGAGAGATACGTAGACGACACCTCTGTAGTTTGGGAACAGGACAAGCTGTGATTTACACGCACACATATCAGCGTGCCACACAAGATAGTTCATAGTGGAGGGAAGAACTATCAACCTTCCTGGCGAAGCCTAGTTTTGATAGGTGTGGAGAGTAGTATACGGACGACGGAATCCAGAGAGCGAATCAGAAATGAAAGATTAAAATATGCACGGGAAAGTCTTCGATGGGAAATGAAACAATGGGAAGTACTTGGCAGAGATTTAGGACAGAGTATGCGAAGCGAAGGAATAAAAATGTCGAAGGCATATATTCAGTCAACAATTAAGTATAAAGTAGCAACTGAAGGATTATTTTGGGCCACAAGCGGAATACGGGTTGTTGAAAAGTATACAGTTAGTTCCTTCGTGACTACATATGATCGGCTGAAGCTCCATGTTCCAACGTGACAATGAACCCGATCATAGTGCTTACATGACCTGTGGCCTGTTTAGTGGTTTACCGCGTAATCGTTCACTAATCGCCTTATCCGGTCCAGCCCCGAAAACCAAGGCTCGACAGAGCGAGCGAGGGCGTGGAGTCTTATATCAAGGTCCGATAAATTCCGCACCTCAAATTACAGGAACCATTATTTCAGAGAGGGGGGGAGGGAGTGGGGAGCATATAAACAACTTGTCAACCCATTTCTGATGGCAGCTACAGGGATATCATACACCCCCGTTGCTGCCGAGCCTCAGTGGGTTCGGTTTTTCACAATATTTCAGGTTGGGAGGATATTAATAGCGACAGGGTCACCAAGGACCAGACCCCCGTCAAGTCAACTCAGGACACGAAGTACACCGCTACTAATAAAATTCTGCCTACAACTCCAAGAATATTAAGCATCAGTACTAGGAGAAAAAGAAGTTATCTAGAATAGGAAAAAATAGCCTCGTTCACCAAACTGTCCAACAACAACAGTAGCAAATAACGTTAAAAATCTCTGCTTAAAGTAGTTTTTTTTAATTAACTCGCATTGTCTTGCGATTAGAGGATGGTATTTGGAAGAGACTATTTTGGTACTAGTTTTGCTACTAAAGCTTTTTAGTGGCCGCCTTGCCAATTATTAAATTCCTGGTTTCTGAAGGGAAAAAAAAACTGGTTTAATTAAGCCCTGGTTCCTTTAGTAGGTAAATGTGTATACCAATCATTTAAGAATGATGGAGAACAAGTAGACAAATAGGCGATTAACTAAGTGACATACCATACTCACAATAGTAGTAGTAGTTTTGTGTAAAAAAATCGAGCCTTATCGACCTTAAATTGAGAATCAATGTCCCTGGAATTTACGTAAAGTTCACCTTCTGCAACAACCCCATTTTTTTGCTACTGGAGGGTGTGAGGGGGTTAGGGAGGGTGAGCATGACAAAAACTACCAAATTGAAAAAGAAGTTTTGCAGGTTTGTTGTCGACTCCCAGACAAATTGATATGAGGGGGGATGCAGTTTAAGCCACCCTTTACTACAAGGAAAGGGTGGCCCACAAAAACTAGCTTGAATATCTTGGCATAACATAAATACAGATCAATACAAGAATAAATAAATAATTGCTGGAAGTGACTCACCATCAGATGTTGAAAGTTTCCCTATTTATTTAGCATCGATCTGTATTTGTATTATGCTCGGGAACCTGGGCTACTTTATCGCGCGCAATTGTATTTTTCGCTTCAAATTATACACGCATACATGTACATATTTATACACACATATAATTATATATATATATATATATATATATATATATATATATATATATATATACACACACACACGTAGGGAAGGGTGATGTTTTTACGTTGTTTTCGCGCGATCGGCTCCAGCATGAAGAGATTAAAAAATAGCAAGTTCCGCTCAGAATGAAACAAACATGTTGATATGTTTGATATAATTACCCCTCCCCCCAAAAAAAAATAGCGACGCTAGTCAAAGCTCGAAATTGCTCGCCACTCTGAAAAGTTATACGTTACAAAGTGCACTTAAGTCGGAAAGTTCAAATTATAACATCCTTTTTACTCGTATATGTTCGCCTACCTCATTAAATTCAACCCCCTTTTCCTTTAAAATTTGACCAAAGAGAACGGAGGAAGGGGGGCTTTGGCTGCGAAACGGAGGCGGGTTTCCAGAGCTACTGACACTCCTCTCCCTCTCAAATTGTTTACATTGGGCTTTTTTTTCTTAATAAATACAACGCATCTTTATGAGGCTTCAGCGTCACTTTTCTTACGTACCTGTAAAGAAAGACCTTGGAATTCATTCCTTTGGCCTTCC